>JAPYMA010002231.1:0-13029 GCA_035041965.1 Anisakis pegreffii
CGGTAAAAATTTCATCTCGTTAATGTCATAACGAAGCAACAAAATTGTTGATCTCAACACGATTACTGTCATACTGTAATTGGCTGCAACTGTGCATTTGCTGATTTGCAAATGTTGGTAATTTCTGTAAATCTGTAGATGTAATTTTCTAATTTACTTATGTAAATCTGTCGTTTTTATGTAATATTTTTAATGAAAAACATAAAAACGACAGGCTTACATAAATGAAATAAATGATCGACGCTAACGTAAATTTAAAGAGGATAGTTAATGAAGCAAGCGAACAAGTAGTGTTCCTTCCATCGAATCTTGTTAATAAATAAATGTGTCTTAATTGAAGCGATGTGTTTTATATATTCATTGATGTGTATTTTTATGTTTGTCGTAGCAATTCATGTTATTGACATAAATTATGAGCTCTTGATTAATAAACTTCGTTTGAGATTTATACACAGCAACGTCACAAAGCATGAATATGCTACGTTTCGTGCCCGAATACAAGCCACCATCCAAAGAAGTGCTGCAGAGATTCCGTGATATTATGGGCGGAATCGATCGTTTGATTGTTTTAACCGGTGCTGGTATCTCAACTGAATCTGGTTCGTTTTGTCATCTTGATATTAGGATTAGCTCAGTATGATAATTCTGAATCAAATACACAGATTGGTGCATATTGGAGGCTGAAATCATCTTATGAAAATCCAAATTTGTTTCATAATCAAGGCAACAGCTCGATTTATTCGTGTTATTTTTTAGACAGTCTAAAGTTTCAAAGTTGCGCTTATTTTTTCTGTTCATACTGAATATTCAAGATGAAATCTTACCCATTCGATCTTGAGGACTTCCGGATTATCGTTCCGAGAAGGTCGGTCAATACGCTAGAACCAACTACCGACCGGTGGATCACACGGATTTCATGACTCACGAACGATGGCGAAAGTATTATTGGTCAAGAAATTTGGTGCAATATCCATGTTTCTCCCGTTCGAAACCGAACATCGTTCATAAGACAATTGCTGAATGGGAAAAATCGAAGAGGGTTTGTTTTCGTTTTTTCAGTGTTAATTGTCGGAATGCTTTATTCTTATTATCAATTTGTTTATGGATGTTACAACCGATGTGGTTGGACTGAATAATGAGCAAAATAGAATTGCAGTTTTGCTGGTTAATAACACAAAACGTTGATGGTCTACACACGGAAGCTGGATCAAATAAAGTCACTGAACTACATGGATGCAGCCGTCGTGTAAAGTGCATGAAATGTCAAAGTCTTTATCCAAGGTTATCAAGTTCAATAATAATTTATTTTACAATATTGACAATGAGATTTATTGAACATGAAAATCCTTCTGATATATTCGGTTGCCAGCCTGAAGAGGACGATTTGAATACGCGTCGTGAAATTGTGTGAAAATAATTCACATTTCAATATGTTCACTTGCTATTTGATGTACGCCTTCTGTTTTTTTTTTTTTAATTTTTGTATTATCTTTTGGAGAACTTTGGAGAAGTGGATGTTAATTTCGTACAAAGACGATATGAACGCAAGATTGTAGAGATGAAATGCAAAAATGGATTCTGGAATTGAATCCTGACTGGTTGAAGAAAGCGGTTGGCACCGATGAGCCAGAAGGTGGCGAATTTCTGTCCGATGAGGCAATCGATTCGTTCCGTTTGCCACACTGTCCCCGTTGTGGACCGGATGGTATTCTAAAAACTGATGTGGTGTTCTTCGGTGATTGTCTTCGGCACAATGATATGATTACCTGCCATGAGAAGGTCCATTTTTTTGATACTCTTGCAAAGGTTTTATTTGGTTATGTATTGTTTCTGATTGAAATCTTATAAACGTTTTGGATTTGTTGAAATAGGCATCTAGGTTTCAGCTTCTTCATTCTGAGGGTATTGCTAAGAACAGTAACTATTGTTACGCGGATCGTTCAACTAGTTGTTCGGTTATTTAGCATTAAGCAAAACTTTTATCTGCATGTATATCAAATCTTCTCAAAAGGGAATGTTGTGACCTGTGGCCAATGATGGATTAGTGAATTGTAGTCTATCGATTTTGAATTAACTGATGGATCGACTTGAATTGAAATGTTATTTGGATATCTGTCTTGTCATATCAGTTATAATGGTAATAATAATAATAATGTTGATAACGAGTTTCAGTTAGAAGAAAGTACGGGAATGTTAGTGCTAGGATCGTCATTGCAAGTGATGACTGGTTACAACCTTGTTCGGGCAGCATTTGTGCAGTCGATGCCAATCGTCATCGTGAATATCGGACCGACGGGTGCGGACGATCTGTCGACGATGAAAATTGCAGCGAAATGTTCGGATGTGATCAAAGAGGTTCAACTTTGATAACTTCATCGGTGAATGTTTTACAGTTCAATGTAAAAATTGTTAGACTGGCCACTTCTATTGATTCGATGTATTTCTCTGATCATGGGTTATAATTGATACTGGTCATCTATTATTTGTATCACTGGTATTATCATTTCAAATATTTTGTGCCGATTAGAATGGAATCTTTGTCATAACAGGTATTATCACGAACGTGGTTTTTGTTCATCCCAAATTTAGGATGATCTGGTTGTGAGCTGAATGAAGCTCGCGACCAGTGCGTATCTAGATCTAGTCATTTTATTTCGTGATATTATCTCTTCTGTAATCGTGTGTCATAATGAGTAAACGCTCATCAACTTGTTCGTTTTTGTTTTATAAAAGTGATTTCAATTTGTACAAAAATGAGACTTTAGACTGTCTTTAAACGTTCTTTATTCAGTTCGTTAATCGAACTCTAATTGCATGTTTCAGTGGAATTTTCTTTACCATTTTGATTGGTAAAGAGTGTCAGCGTTGTTATGTTTTCATTACGGTTTATTTTGGCAATTGTACGAGTTGATTATTTTTTATTGTAATAATTTTGTATTTCTTCACCCATTGTAAAATTCATTTTAACTGATTATCAATATCGGTTTGTATTAGTCGAATAATGGAGCGGTTTGTTTTTATTCTTTTATAATCGATTAATATTATGAGTGAGTCATATGAATGTGTACAACAGAACAACAAATAATAATAATAATAATGCACTCGTCAGATTCCTTGAGATCAATCAGGAATGAATTCAGAGTCAAGTAGAGATAAATCAAAGGCATAAGTAAGGCAGTTCAGTATGGTGACAAGAAATTATCATAGAGTCGAAAATAAAGGCACGTCATGATTTCTGACGTATCTTCTCACGTATCCAGCTAGAATCATACTGATATTTCGGATTCGATAGCAACAATGCAGTTCGTTTATATGCAAAATAATAGTATACGGCACCTGAAATGGAAATTTTGATGGTGATATAAGAGATGTGATTTTGATTGATGATAGGGGGATGATTAATTTGTAGTAGTAGGTTGCATCGTATGGGTTTCGATCTCATGCATTCACTTCAGAAAGTCAGTGAGCACTATTCATCCGTGTCTAATGACAGCATCACGGCCACATAAGACAAAAACTGTTCGAATGGCAAGAAAGATACTGCACAATTGAATCGTGAGGCTGAAACGTATTTGATGTGAACCACATCAGTTCGTTCACATCATCCAAGGCTGTTGAACCGGACTGTTAGGGATGTGTGGAGCCAGATTGTTTCTGGCATTTGGTGATCATTTGATTCTGGGTTACACTAGAAGGTTGACGGGAGGAGAACATCAACAGAACATTTTGAAGTTCAGTTTTGAAAGAATCGTTTATCAACTAACTGAGTCGTTGACAGATGAAGAGCGCTAACAAGAAATGCGTCCAAACGTTTCCTCCAGCTTCATTCCAACGAAGTCTCTGCAAATCAGAAAGGATCAGCTACCTTTATTGATATTTTGTTAATAAGTTTCGACTGTTTTCAGGACAGTTATCATTCTATTCATTTGTTATCTTGATGTGAATATAAATATCTGTTATTGGTTCACCATTTGTGATTTGTGCACAACCTTTGTAATTAGTTACGCTTTTGAGGAATGCGGTTGAGCATTCACATTAATTGATATTTTAAGATAAATACGAAAGATTGAATGAATGAAGTGTTCAGTGAAAATTAACCAAAGTGAAGAAATGCAGTATTATTGAAAGAATGAGATAGAAGAGGGAAAAGGCGATGGTGGATGCGAATTTGATGAGGAGTAGCGAAATTAAGCCAGCTTGAAAGACGAATGTCGACGAAAACGATATCACCAAAACGATTATGCTCATTATTATCATGGCATCTTGCAGTCTGTAACAGTTTTTATTTAGCGCATTCATTTGACTTAAACTTTTTGAGTAGAGCAAAGCAATGCCCATCGCTACCGTATTGCACATTAAAGCTGCAATTACTGGCATATTGTATCTACTGGCATATCAAATTCTTAATAAAATGGTTCCATGTTCACAGATTTGACATTTGTACTCAAAATCGATGGTTTTACACCTGAGTAATTGTTGCTGTCATCTAGCTGTTGTGGTATGGATATTATCATCAGAACTCACATGAATAGCATCAGCTGTACGGTATTGTTGGTG
Source organism: Anisakis pegreffii (assembly GCA_035041965.1). Lineage (NCBI taxonomy): Eukaryota > Metazoa > Nematoda > Chromadorea > Rhabditida > Anisakidae > Anisakis > Anisakis pegreffii. The sequence goes on from JAPYMA010002231.1 coordinate 4,558, forward strand.
TTGAAGACAGTCGCTAGTGTATTGAAACAAATATCCAATGAAAGTATCGCAATTTGTAATAAAAGCACAACACCATATTTGTTCGACCTCATCTTCCACACACTTCTGAATGAATAAATTAAACAGTGATCTTTGTCGTTTTGAATGAACTGAATCAAAATGAAGTGGTATGCCTTCAAGTCTCATCTCATCCTAAATAACGTGTACGTTAATCTTGTGGCAGTTTTTGATAGCATCACTTTAAATTACATCACGAAAACTATATTCTATAGGCATTGGTCAAATCCCACATGAAATAGAGCACAGTAAATTATAGATATAACTGCTATGATCATTCTATTGCTATTGAAAAAATTCTAACCGGAATAAACAAAAATTCAATGACTATCTCAAGCTGAAACTGAGGGCATGACTAAATCTTAGACTCTGCTAGCTGCAGAACCTCAAAAACAAATAAAATCCTTATCGTCAATCGAACGATCAGAATCAGTGAGAGGAGTCAAATTTGCAAATTTTTGAACGATATCACGGAAAATGATTGACAGCACGTTATAATAAGGTATGCTTCTTCATTATTATTGCTGTTCTTAGGCTATCGATAGCACTAGAAGGTAACGATTAACTAAACATACGCTAGAACATTAACACAAATTGGATGCGATATATAAAACGGATAGACGATCATAAGAGCACTTTATCAAGACATTTGCTTGCTTTTAACGATACACTGATGAGTGTAACGTTGTGAAGTATTGGATATGAGTTGTGGCTAGTCACCATGGTGACCAGTTAGCAGAAGAAGCGGAGTTCATTTTATGAATTAGCCGTTTGCACTGATTGACTGATTGGTCTACTCAAATCAGAGATTTCGAATGCGACTGAATGTTCATTAATTGAAATATGCCAACAAAAGATTTCCAGCCAGATCTTCAAGCCAGTATCTCCTGAAACTGCAGCACACGAAGTCTCGATAAACACTCGCAATGCATCATCAGAGATAACATCGAGAATCCTGGAAGAGGGGCTACAGTTAATTTTCAGTGTACTTTAAGAGCGCAATCCAGATCATGCAACAAATAAATTCAGGAAAATCTAGAAATTGATTGCACTCTTATGGACTATGCCGGTGGCTCTCACGTTCGAGTGTCCCATTACTTGGCAGGTCGCCGTTATCCCCCTCCCCCCGCTTGATACAAGAACTCCATGATGGCTTGGCCTTCTTTTAGATCGTTGTGTTTCTCATTATTACAGTCGATTATGATTGCATGGAAGCTATTGTCTGTGACACGCTCACTTCATACTGATTCACATGGATTCTCATTCTTTTCAGACGTGTTGTATTCACTCTCATAGCTATTGCATGAGAATACCGTTCTCTTCATGACTTTTTATCATTCTCTTCGTCTCATTTCAGTTCACAGTTCGAAACAGTTTCTCATTCAGTAGCATATACTATTTATTGAACACGTTGACGAGTGTTGATAGCCGAAATCAACAATACAACAATCGAATAGTATTGTTCAACAACGGTCGACAATCAAATTATCAATTATAGAATGTATTTGATAGAATGAGAATTTGACTTTAACTGTTGAGTAAAATGAATGAGAAATCAGCAGAAGAGAACACTTTTGCTTATAAAAGTCATGAGAGCGATTGTAACAGCTCGGAAAAGAATGAAAAACCTGTTAAAACGAATGAAAACCTTGTTAGGCTCGGACCAGCTAGTAATACTCAGAAAATAGGAGGATGGAGAGTTCACCCAAGGTAAAAAACATCTTCACAATGGCGTTCTATCATAGACTAACAATTGCACGAAATACTTATTTCCTGACCCCCTCCATTACCACTTGTCAGCTCCAAATTACCCAAAATGGGTAATTTCATCCTCTATGAGAAGAAAGGCAGGATTAATTGATATTTCGGGAATATAAAGACTATGCGAAGCCAACATTTTGTAATTTATTTCCTGTTATAAGTATGCGATTAGAATCGAATTCTCTTTAGCGATGTAGACAAAACGTGAATCGACTATTTTCAGTGCTTCTGTCATTGGAAAACCCTGTTAGGCTCGGACAAGCTAATGCAACTCAGAAAATAGAAGAATGTTGACCCAAATTATGATCTCACTAAGAATTATTTCGTTAGGAGTTGGTAATGATAAAATTAATTGGAATGATTTGGAAGTTTGCTCGATTGCATCGAATCAAGTCAATCAGTCGTGAGTTCTCTGGAAATAAAATTCGATTCGGTGAGTTTACCGGATATTTTCTGCATCATACACCACATCACAGTTTAAATCAACTTTCTTAGCTTTCAATTTGAAAATAAGCTTAACTCAACTAACAATATCAAATAATATTCTGTTCGTAGTTTATCATAAATTCACTGTAGTGCTATAAATAGAAATACAGGACGATGAAGCCGATTCAATTCGTAAACATCTGTGCATTGAAATGAACTGGATTTTTGTTTATAACAAATTGTACAAATGTTTCGAAGGATGTGAAGATCTATCGGTCGAGAAGCTCGAGATATACAGTTAGGAGGATGTGAGCGTGACGGAACTATGAGGGAGGCAAAAACAAACGAATTTGGAAAGAGAATACGAGTTGTTTTGATCGGATCTAGCATTGACAAAAAGTGTGATATAACGACAAAAGCAAATAAATCGAGTCGATATTCAATCAGAGGATAAACATAGCAATCGAAGAATCATTCTATCAAAAGAATGTCGTCATGTCGTAATCAAAAAACTAGAATCTGTAAACGATGTCTTTGTGTTTATTTGCTCAGTTGTCACTTGATCGTTTTATATGAATAATTGAGGAACTGACTGTTAAAAGCCTCATAGAGGTCGTTCATTTAGGTATTAGTTGATTTTCTTCATTATGCAGTAACTCACAATTAAGTTGGCTGTTCGTAACTTTATAAATACCTTCTCCACTGAATTTGCAGATATCATTGGAGCTTATAATTGGAGTCGAAATACGAACGAATCAGTGAATATGTACTGGATCATGTTGTCATGTATTTCTTTTCTTATAAGTAAGTTGATCTATTAGGATCATTTTCTATTTAGAAATGAATAAGTCAACGTGTTGATGTTTCCATTCATTAATTTCAGTGTTTTCAGTCCCGTTTAACAAGGGAGACGGGATTGGGGGAGGTTTTGTGGAAATCATATGATTGATGCTATCGAGCTTGATCTGGCTATAATTGGGCTTGCATCTGATTATCTGTTCTTGACTGTCACTTTTCTAATGTTGGACAAATCTATCGATATTATTATGAGTTCCCATCGCCTGCGCAGAAGATAACCTCGCTCTCCCATACACCATTTCATTAGGTATTCATAGAAACAGCCGATCGAACGGATGAAATCATGAAGTTTCATTTTATGGCGAGCTCATATCGCCAATGAAGTGAGCATTCAACCCAGTGATGGTCACAAGTTATTATGAAATTAACTCATGTCATCAAGAGATACGAACAATACATTGATGCAGATATTCTGAGGAAATATTCGAGAATTCGAAAGTGATATGTAAATTTCGAATGGTTCTGCTTGAATTAACGCTTTGTCATATTCAGCATCGTGTATCGCTCAATATGCGCAAGACGGCAGTACAGTGTTAGGAGCTAACAACTCTCCGTATCCAAACGCAGATCCAGCGAATACTTACAATTCTTACTGGGGCAGTGGCTCTCAATCTCAACAGCAACAACAACAACCACAACTGTATCCAATATACCAGCAAGGCGAACAACCAACTGCATACCAACAAGGCTCACCTTACACTAATCAGAATCCTATGACTGATGGCTCTCAACATGTGTACCCTGTAACAGGTACCATTTTGCGGTTTCATCGATAAGGACTTTGATAGATACCATGTTAGCATAATCATAGGATTAACATAATGCTATCTTTGTGAGTTTCGATAAACTCTTAATGTCGTTAACATATTGCTCGAGGAGTAGCAACATTATACAATAGTTGCTTACTAACTTGAAATTTTCAATGATGAATGGTAATAATACAAGCGAAACAGTGAAGCTAGTTCAATGAATTCGTTTAACATTCCATTCACGTTTCCATCAGATAAGAAGAGATCGTAATCCTAATGCATTTACTTTTATTTGATCAAGCTATTAGGCGATTTGATCAAATTACCTAAGGAATCGTAGTTCAGGAAGATTCACAAGATGTATTCATTTCTAGTATCAATAATCTGTGACACTACAGTGGTGATATTTCAGGTTACGGAGGCAATAACCAGTATGCAGGTGCTACTGCTACAGATCCAGTTCTCTACGGAACAGCAACGGATGATAGGAAGGGTGGCATATATGGTCAAACGGACAACAGTGACCAGGGATGGCAAGGCATGACCATTGGTGATAACCAGGGTTTGTACGGCAGGAACGGTGGGAACAATCAGGATTTGTATGATCGAGCAGCTGATAATAATCAAGGCTTGTACGATAGCACAACAGCCCAAGCACCATTCCTACAACCATCATCGACATATGGCATCGACCACCATCAAAATCAAGGACGACTCGATTTATACAACCAGCACAATGACGGTAATTACAGAAATGATCCAATGCTATCGCCAACAACAGGGAGTTACGATCCAGCAAATCCCTACTTCCAGGTTACTTGCGCTTTTATTGTGGGCAATCTGATCAGAATGAGCACTTTATTCTGATAGCACCTGAAAAATGTGGGTTTCAGAAGTGATCAAAGTTTATTTCATAGTCAATTCAAGCTCATATTTTTAATCACAGTGAGATTTCAGCAGTAAATTCCATCACCTTTACACACGAGTGGCTTGTTGCTTGTTTTCTTAGATCCATCCAGCGAATAGGTACAGCAGAAGTGTTTAAGACTGTTTCAAATTGTTCTTTCAGGCTATTGATCAAAAAACTCGGAGTCTTTCACGTGAATGGACGGTGTCATCTGGCACCGTATTCTTCCCATCGCTTTTGCATACCCTCTTGTCGTTGTTGACCTTTTGGATTTTGAATTGAAAAGATAAATTGAGAAAAATTGATTGTATAAAATGATTTCAAGTGTCGTTGAACCTCATCATTGTCAATTTGTCAAACGATTGAAAGTTTGATCCCTATATTATTGCCCAGGTCTGAAGATTACCCAATGACATGAATGAAATAATGAAACTTCATCCAGTACATTTCAACAAGCCAACTCGATCAAAAACACTTCCTTCCTTAAAATAACTAACCTAGAAGCATTTCAAAGGTAGCTACTATAGTCAATTCGAGCTATCGCAATGATAGTGAAGAAATCTATAATCCCAACAGCAATTCACAACCTACAGGTTGTATCGTAAAGCATCGTTCTTGAGGGAACGAGGTCACTGATAGGGAGCAGTCCCCTGACATTTCGTCGGAGTCCCTGCTCCAGCCACTTTGCTCAGCTCAGTGGGATCCCTCGGTCAAAAGTTACACCCTGACGAACACTATTCTAAACTAGATGAGCACAACCTAAACAACTTATAAACTAAACGTAAAAATCTCTCAACCACAAGATAACCACGTTACTATGCGTAAAACTTGATGTTAACCTTCGTTCATTCCATTGTCTTCAGTATCGATATCTCATACATCTCATGATGTATTTCGAGTAGAAGACGTCTTGTCAGCAATCAAAAAAAAGAAATAAACGAAGTACAACGACAAAAATAAACGAAAAAATTACAACACCCCCCCCAAAAAAAAACCTTTACGCTGCTTATATAATTCATGTCGAAAATGAAAATATTAAAAAATGTCAAAACATACAACACATCACATCGCAACATATAACAACACATCATACAATATATCACATTATCATTATATCACAAATACTACAATAACAACGAAAAAAAGATACCAGCACATCAATTCCATAGACTGAACGATTCGTCACCATTAAGGCATCCCAGCCGATTCTATTCAACTTGTTTCCGCAAAATACACTACTGATCTGTAGCAATAAATTTGTTATTTATCTTCAGAAAGAACCATACAAATTATTTCTATAATTCAGGTTCAGTCTGGTTGTGATGCAGATGCTCAACAAAAATTAGAAACTTGTTCACAAGAATTGGTAACAACTGGCGTGCTCGATAGCAGATCATCGAACCCTCTTCAACAAATCGCTTTTGGTGCTCAACACTTAAGTGCTCAACACTCGAATGAGTTCATCCTCAAAATTTGCGCGTAAGAAATCCTCTTTTGCGTTGACATTTTCTCCGTTTCATTGCGACTAGATTCATCTCGAAATATACCTGAAAGTGGCACAACACCTTGAATTTTTTCATCGAAGGTTTAATTTTCAGCGCATACGATCGCTTCAATCAATGTGTTGACGGTGGAAGTAGCGTCAAGCATTTCTGTTATGCACTTCATCCTCTGAAAATACGTTATGGCATTACTGACGCAGCCCTGAATTATATTTGTGGTCAAGGATATAAATGTACGTTGCTCTTAAAAGCTACACCACCATCAATACGATAGATGCGACTATATTAAGCAGGAAATTAATTTTTATAGAACCAGTGAATGGATACAGTAGAATGTTTCACTAATTTGATCGAAACTTATTCATAATGTTGCTTTTTATATCAACTCACGATGATAAAGTGGAATTTCAGCAATGCTTTCAAACTGGAAATGTATCGCCGAAACGTTATCTCGTCCAGAAGCGATAGGTTGCGAGCAGCGTATGACACGGAATTCGATTGTAGCACAAATGAATTCTGTACAACCAGTTATACCTCCAACTGTTCAACGAAACTCTAGTGCTCTTTGCAAGTAAGAGACGTTAGATGTACTGCATTCATCAGTATTTCGTAACTTTCTTTGAATATCCTTGTCTGTATTTGAATATTTGGATGAATCGATAATATCCTTGTCTGTATTTGCCAGCATCAATCCCACACACACATTTGCAGTCTTTCATATCCAATCGCTGATGAAGTCTAGCAAATAACATCAACCATGCACCCTTTTCGTTGGATGCATTCAATAGTGACCGAAAAGAAGTGCATATGGAGCACAGGTGCAAGAATTGCATGTAGCAGAGTTTCACAAGAATTGTTTCGCAATTCACAGAAAATGGGCTTGACTATACGCCTTAAACTGTCCAGCAGATGACTTCCGTTTATGCTCTTGCTTGTTATATTTTTTCATTCAGTAATAATTGATTTATTCACATTTATTATTGAAATACTTCGGCTGATTTCAGTTCGGTTCAATCGTACATACGTTGTATTCGAGACTCTCTCGATGATGAATGCGGATATGATGCAACCAATACGGCGATAAAGGTGTGTGAATCGTTATTCAAATTGTTGCTCTACAGATTCGATACTTACAATTAGGAAACGATGAAGTTTACCTTGAAACTCTGAGATAGTTTACGATCTTCGAGCTTATCCATTAGTTCGAACGTGTATTCAGTGCCATCCGGAGATTATCAAAGTATCTATGTTTCCTACTAAAACATCGGATACTCGGAAATAACTTTCATGAGGCGTGATGCGGTTGCTGACTCTATCAAATTTATATCAAGTGAAGAGTTCTCATTCTTGTTCAACGTTTAAAAAAATCTGTTCATCGTGTTTGAAGCAAAGCTCTTTCAAAATATTCTTTCAGGTTATTGAACGAAAAACTCGGACCGTTTCACCCGAATGTACAGTATCATCTGGCACCGTATTCCTCCCATCGCTTCTGCTTATACTCCTGTCATTATTGACCTTCTCGCATTCGTAATTGAGAAGATAAAGTGAAATGAACCAGTTGTATAGAATCATTTCAAATGTTGATCAACCTCATCACTGTTAATCTGTTCAACAACGATCGAAAGGATTGGTGCCTTATTCACATTCATTCTGAGAATGTATAATATGCAGCTTATGTCTTATCAGATGTTCTCATTCGATAAATCAATTGTATATAATAAAGCTAGACTGTTGGTAAATGTTATGTTTGCATATGAATGTCACACATAAAATGGGCTGAGAATATGACTCACAAATATAAAGTGCTTTGAATATTAACTTAACTGGTACGAAAGTCTATTTGATTTGGTGTTGCTTTCTTATATCCTTTTGAGATTCTAAAAATGATATATCAAGGCATATCGGAATCAAGCACTTCAGAAAGAGCATCTTTCAAAGATCGACTGTTAACTTTGACACCGGCATGATATGTTACTCGTAGAATTCTGTGGTACTATCCCTCAAGCAGGTTGCGGAACTAAAACTGAGGAATTCCCTAGATGACGAGATCCTTCAGCCAAAAAAAGCACTATGACGAACGCTATTCTAATTATAAGCTAAACGATCACAGGCCAAACCAGTTACAAACTAAAGGTTACAACCTGAATCACACTATAACCCGGATATTCATGCAAAAAACTTTCTCCTCACCATTTTCTCATTGCATTATCTT
>JAPYMA010002232.1:0-22532 GCA_035041965.1 Anisakis pegreffii
AAACTAGACGATTACATTTTATCGAAAGCATTCCTGTGATAAGTGCATGAAACGACAGCTTATTCATGAAGTATTTATTTGACATCTCCAAAACATGATATATGCATCAACACATCATTTATATGATTTCAAAAGCTCAATCAGAAGAAAATATGAAGGAACACAAATAAATCACTTCGAATTCATCATAATAATAGATGGCAATGTTAAGGTTCACAGTCAAAATTGAGTGGCACACCTTGAGAAAAATAATGATGAATTTCATGCGCTTGAACAATCGTTTCGTGGTGTGGCAACTCATTCTGCACACATCAGTCCTGTTGTAAATCCGAACATAACGTGAATGCATGGGTGAAGAGATGAAGGAGTGAACATTCTGAGGATGAATATGAATGAGAATGAATCAGTGACACATCTGAAGTGAATAAGAAAAGTACGTAAACATCATGGAACTGTAATGTAAACAGCAAAGCTAGAAATGAGTGTAATGAGGCATCATAGGAATTGGACGTAAAAACTGATGATGGAATCGGTGGGGTGAATAGAGTACAGAAGAATAGCTTCTGCTGGAAGCAGCTATTCAGAAGGCATGCACGCTTTCCATGCTCCTATATACAGCTTTCCTTCAACAGTCTATCAACGAATCCTATGTCTGATTTCCATGCTCTCTCATCATTCTCATTCCTAAAATAACTTACTGCATTACAATTCCACTGTGTGGTGAAAGATTTCTTATTCACTTCGGCCACATCATTGATTCACTCTCACTCATGATTCTCCGAAGAATCTGAACTGTATCTATTTCTCAACTGTGCAATTTCAGTTTACTTTGCTTTTCAATGCAAATGAAATCGAAAGAGCGATTTGGCAAAACACGACCAACTCACCATCAGATAATGACGTCACCTTTTTGAACGGATGTTACGAAATATCATTATATATCCGTTTTATCAGTCGAATTCTTTATTTATCTGACCAGATTAAGCTGGTTTAATACTGTTCTTTCGTTGATAATCAATTTTGTGATTTTCATGCCCGTCTTCGTTAGATATTCATCATGCTCATGTACGTGTTCATAAAGATTATGAAGTACTTTACAGTTGAATCAGTCGTGTTTTTTGGTATTATCAGATGATATCCGTTATCTCTTTGAGGTGAACGATATCTTTAGCTCGTTTTTACTGATAATTTTGCAGTTGAGAACCATTAATTATTTTTCTTTGTTGAAAAATTAACTCACTTCTGCGTATTCGACATAAAATTTTGATGTAAGGATATTACTGAAATAATTTTAAGTGTTGTTCGTCGCTGACGTTCCTTCTGATCTTTCGTTCTTTGCTTTACGTTATCCTCACAATCAGCATTCACTTGCAAACATCAACATTGTTTTATTCGTATTGGATAACAATTACGGGCAGTCAGTAATATTATAGATTTAGATGCTTTGATGTGAAAAGATATGTGATACCATTCATTCGCTTTAACTCAGCCACGAGGGGTTTATGGCCCTTAGTGCCGGTCCCAAGCCCGGATAAATGAGGAGGGTTGCGTCAGGGGATGGCAACCCGGCGTAAAAGTGGTATTGCCGAAGCGCACAGCAACACGCGGGGCAAACGGCGAAACCGGGAACAACGGACAATATTCGGGCGATGGATGGACGTGAAGCAATCGGATCATGGCGGTGGACAGGCGATCTTCGTTCAGGTCAAATTTTTGACACTGATTTTTTATTGGTTTAATTTTATGGGGGTTTTTTGCAAGATTTGTATGTTTATTCCATCCTTCCCTTGCTTAGGTAAGAGTCTAGGAAGCTCATGAGATTGGGTGGAACGGTTACCGAAATTTTCCAATATGTTGTTGTTTCGTGCATGACTGAGATAGAAACACAGACATCAGATTTTCGAGCACCCTTGTAGGTGTTCGGATGCAGTGCGTCCGGGAGAATGGGCTGATAACCCAAGGAGAAATCCTATCCCGGTTCCGGGTGAACCCGGCATTCGTACCGATCAAACTTCCATGTTTTCGGACATGGACAGCGGCGGGGGACCTCGGGTGTCTTTGAAAAGATGTTGTCTGTGTTTCTAGTAAACCTAGCAAGTAGGTAAGGAAAATTGGAAAACATTTCGTAACCGTCCTCCACCTTATCTTATGGCTATTGATATTTGAGTTGTTGAGCATCATGTTTATTTTAGAATTTTTGAGTCCGATATTGAATCTTCGGGAAACTACATCTCATACTAAGGTTGAGCTAGATAGCATCGATGGATCTTATGCACAAACGTGCTTAAGATCCATCGATGAGCCCACCGCTGAGATGTAAACGCTCGAATGTGGTGACTCTTGGAGGCAGAGGTATTACGTTTTTAAAAAAATGAGTTGTAGGAGATAGTGCACCCAGTATTGGTAGTAGCCACACTGGCATGTTAAGAAAAAACTGTTTCCCTTATGACTAAATTCAGCTTCTTGAATGTAGGGTATGAATCGCCTTATGAGCTTAGCGGTAGGTCTGGAAAGTTCGCCTGGACCACTCACCCGAAGAGTGTTTTCCTTGTGGTGCTGTTTAGTTACAGCTGAACTGAGTTGAAAGCGATATCATATGTGCATTTAATGGTCATTTTTAAAAAGCATGTTTTGGTTGCGTGGGTGATCCCAACCCGTCGAGCTGCCAATAAGAGGGGCTAGGTTTAGGGAAATGCGACAGGCGTTCCCCGCCTACCGGCAGTCTCGGCGAATCGGGGAGAAATACCTCAATATATGTTGATGATGCTTACCCGGGTATCGTCATCATTCATCTTCGAAATATAATACGGGCGTTCCCGGCCCGGGAAAGGCGCCGATTTGACCGGGGATAGGGAATTGCGCGTAAGTTGGCCTGAGTAGTGCCTTCGGGCATTTGCTTAGGTAACGAGGGTTCCCGGACTCACTTTTTTGTGAAAATTACGCGATGGAGAGGACAACGAAAGCTACTTTTGGGATAATGACATTGTTGTCCTGAATGAATTGAACCTTAATTGCCTTGGTTATCTGCATTTATAATGTTAACTTTCATTGTTCCATCGCTTCGATCAACGTCAACATAGATCCGGAAAATTATATCGAGCATCGAATTATATTAATCATTATATCAACCAGTCATCGAGCTATATTAATTATTGTATCAATCGTTCATGGAGTTGTATCCGTTATATCGCTATTGTATCAATCAAATATTCAAGTCATATCAATAAATATATCAATCAGTCGTCGAGTTATATTTATTTTGCATCAAGCAATCATCAAATTGTATCAGTTATATCAATCAAAGATCGAGCATCGAATCATGGATCTTGAATGGTTAAATTACTGTAATATCGAGTTACCGATAACGAACATCAGCTGCTTCCGCCGTCGAATGGGTAACGTTTATTTCATTTTCATTCAGTCGATTTCTTATCCGATGTTGGAGATCTGTTAAATGCAATTTTTTGTGAAAATTGCGAGATTGAGAGGAGAACTAAAGTTACTTTTGACTTCAAGATTGCCAGGTTTTATTCATTTTCGTTTTTGCATTTTTCCATAGAGGTGTTTAGAGCGTACTGAATTCATTTTTAGTGGAATAAAGTTGTGAAATTGGAACAGGAGGGAGATGGAAGGATGGCATTTTTTTAGAATCCATCTTAGTGTATTTCATAACAAACATGAATTGCAGATACATCGTAGCCCAGCGGTAGTGGCGTGGGTTTTCGTGCGGCGGGCAAAGGTTCGAGTGCCACTTTTGAAACTTTTCATATTTTGTTTCTGAATTTAATTGCGGATTTGGCTTTTGGTTTTAACAGTTTTCCAGGTATCCTATGGTACAATAATATGCCATCCTCGGCATTATTGCGAAAATTAGAAAAAATGGGAGAAGAGTGGGAAGGCTGGCAGTTTTTTTCGAATCCATCTTTGTGTGTTTCATAAGAGTTTGTAGTTACAGGTGCATCGTGGCCGAGTGGTAGTGGCTGTGGTTTTTGGATGGCAAGGGAAGGTTCGAAGGATGCTTTTGAAACTTTTGATATTTTTTGTGAATTTTTTTTCGGATTTGGCTGTAGGTTTTTGGAGTCATAGTTATTTTCTATGGTATATCAATATGCCATACTTGGCACTAATGCGAAAAATGGAAGTAGAAAGAAAGGCTGGCAATTTTTTTCGAATGCATGTTTGTCTATTTCATAGCAAACGATACATGTTGAGTGCGTCGTGGTATAGTGGTAGTGGTTCGTGTTTTCGCATTGCGAGCCAGAGTTCGGATCATAGTTTTGAATTTTTGATATTTTGTTCCTTAATTTTGTTTTATGCAGAATCCATCTTTGCATATTTCATAACAAACGGTTATTACAGGTGCGGAGAACTCTAACATGTGATTTGTTTGTTTGTGTATTTTGTTGTGCTTGAATTGTATTCGTTTTTTTTGAATTGTATTCTTCTAGTTGTGTATTTGAATAAATATCTGAACTTGAATTATTTGAATAAATAATTTTTTTACTTGTTTGAATAAATATTTGAGTTCGCTTAAATTGAATAAATCAATGGACTGTAGTTTCATAGGTAAGTCCATGAACAGTTCGAATGTTTATGCTCAAAATTCAAGCAATTTCAAAAATTATTAATGTACATAATGAAGAACTGTTATACGAAACTGGTAATGATTTCGACAGTACACGTTTACGGACAAGTTGCTTTCACAACACAAACGCATAGCCATGCTTCAGGATTTCGAGGGATTCACCGCAAATTTTTGTGGGTGAATTCCTTGGTTTGTATGTTATAGCGATAGCTAGACGCATTAGCAATGTTTCAGCGCTATTTACTTTCAGCTCAGCAGAAATTCAATATTGAACTTCTGCTTGTTATGTCCAGGTGATCTCTGCTAGCAGAACTTCTCAACATTAGAACATTTCATCAGACTGATCTTATGTAAACTGATTTCTAGTTTCATAAAGTGCAAATTTCCTCGGAAGAATGCATCAATTTCTTGTGATACAGCCTTTTGTGTTAACCACCCATCAATCGACAGGATCACAATACTGATGTCGATATGTATCACACAGTTCATATTCAGGCAATCCATTCTCTCAGATGTTGACAGTATCATAAATTTTAGTCATATTCATCTAATAGAACAGGATTTCTGATTCAGGAACAGTATTTATGTCGTCTGACGAAAACTTCAACACTATCGACAATTTTTAACAGGGAAATTTTTGACTACAGAATCGATGTCTTGATTATTCGTTGAATCCTCATCAGTTTGGAGTGGGGAAGATGTGGGAAGTTGCGGCCAAATGGATTGCTACGAGGGGTCGGTAGTGTGATATATGGAGTGTGAGAGTCTAAAAACCATTGTTGTATGAGGGAGACCCTCATTCCCCCATCTATAAACCGGGCGATTTTCTTTCACCAAAATTTCCCGTGTGAGAAGTGCTCAAAACGACACCTTATTCTTGAATTATTTATTTAGCATCTCAGATATATAATATGAGCGTCAAACCAACATTTTTCTAGTGTCACAATCTCAATTAGAATAAAATCTAAGGAATACAAATAAATCACATCGAATTCATCGTAACAATAAATAGGAATACGAAGGTTCAGCATCGTTCCGACATCAAAAGATACAATTTCAGAAACACTGAGAAGTATCCATATTAAATGGAGGTAAGGGAACCATCAGAAGCAATCGTCAAATGGATACCGAGAAAATAATTCGAAACACAAGGCTGCAGAAAAATTAATAAAAATAAAATTCAACACTTCAAGTAACATCTAAATCATGACGAAAAATGCAGTTGTGGAAAGGCGTTAACGAATAACAATAATAGAAACGTCAACAATTAGAAATAAACTTAGTTTAGAAATGAACATAGAAATAAGCGTTTTTGATCTGGAAATGTACGGATCTGCAACGGTATTCATGGAAATTATATGAAAGCTTACTTTACTGATGAATTTCACCATGTACTCACTATCATTTACTGAATGAATAACTGCGATTCTTTCAAGCGCTGCCACTATACTACGGTGCACCCAAGCCCAGTGACTTAATATGAAATAGACAAAAATGGTTTCCAAAAACTGCCATCTCTCCTTCCTCTTTCTTCTAATTCCGAACATAGTGAGGATAGCACATCAGCATTCCAGGACACACATTGACTCTGTACAAACTCAAAGCTAGATCTAAAACAAAATTCAGTAACAAAGATCGAAAAATTTCGCTAACAGGATCCGAACCTTCATGTTCCCTACGAGAGCGTAGACCACTACCTCTATGCTACATCGCACCTGGAAATAGTAACTTCATATGAAGTACACAAAAATAGTTTCCGAAAAAACTGTTAAATTTTTCTCCTCTTTTTCGTTTTTCAAATTTCCAGAACTAAGCCTTTACAAACCCAAAGCTATACCTGAAATCAAAATTCGGAAGCAAAGGCTGAAAAGTTTCAAAATATGATCCGAACCTTGCACTGCTGTGCAAAACCGTCACTACTGCCACTGTACCTCGTTACGTCTGCCATTGTTCCTTCCTACGCAGTAGACACAAAGCGATTCCAAAAATTCTTCCGCTTCTTTTTTTCCCATTCTCTCCGAATTAAACATTTATCACCTAAAAGTACATTTAACACAAAATGAACATCAGATTATGAAAAGAGTTTGAAAAAGAAGAAAATGATTTTGGGAAGTTTCCTCAACTGAGGAGGAAGTTGCGGCAATTCAATCATGCAACAGGTTTCTCTCTTCGATCACTGCCTCTAATTATGGGACTAAAGATTCAATGGAATCTTCGAAATACTAACGAAATCTCTGAATATAGGGATATCTCGATAATCTCGACATCTTACAATAAAATCTCGATAAATCTCGATGACTCGATGATACATGAACAAATCTTATATGTCGATAAACCATCGAACACAATAATGTCCTTCTTCCTAAGGAAAAATATTTTATAACGTGCAGCACGAGATAACAATGTATGAACAAATGAACGAATGAGTTGTCTTATCGCTAACCTGTAGACGTCTTTTTAAATTGTCTATTACTTTTTGTTGTCCATTACTTCTCGAAGAAGCGTTACAACCTCGAGAAATGACATTTTTTAAAATCTAATCGATCAACCAGTTCTTAGCTCGCTCACGGTTCACCTAAGTAACTTTCGCTTGATTAGCATACACGAGCTTAGCCTCTCTCTAGGATGCTTGCTGGAAACTTAAGGAAATAACGTGGAAGAAAAACTAAGAAAACAAAAATCCAATAGAGGATGCTAAAACATTGGATAAGAATTACTTTTTTGACGAAGCGGTGCTGCAGCTACTAATACGTTGATCACCACAACACGGCTCTGCTGAGGTTTGCATATCGCTCTCGTTCAAACCGGATCAATCCAATCTGCACTCTCACTCCATTGAAACCATATAGAGGCTGAATGGAATTAGCAATCACTATGAAGATTTGAAAATTCAACAGTGAATATGGCAGGAAGGTTGAAAGATCAGATACCAATAGCAATAAGATGCGGCAGAAAAATCACAAAATGTCTCTTAAACATCTTTCAATCACTTCTTTAAAAAAACATTTTATTACGTACACCACGAGATAACAATACATAAACAAATGGACGAATGAGTTGTCAAATTTTTAACCTGTAGAAGTGACGTCTCGAGAACCACATTGAGGTTCTCCTCCTTACCGTAGGAGTTCCATCCCAACGATATCCTTCCGTTCCGGTGATATCGACCATCCATACGTCACGATTTTTGCGTCGTTCGTCGTTCCATTCCTGAAAGCTGATTGATTAGAGATGAAGTGATAACCAGTTATAAATGAAACGTTAACTGCCAATGAGAATAACTACGAAATGAGGAACTAGCCTCATTTCGTTGTGACTATCCAATGCCACTCGCCATTGGATAGCCTATCCCTATCCATGGTATCTCGCCACTGGATAGAGGAAAATAAATGAAACAATAAAAGACAACGAAAAACCCCCACCCACCCAATCCCCCTCACCAACAACATTTCTGCATAAATGAAACAATAACGACCGAGTTGAGAAGCTAAACGATTATTGAAACAATATGGATTATATGAGAACGAGGAAAAGTAAATGAGTGAATGCATGGATAAAGTCATGAAAGAAAAGGACCTGCCAAACTGTTCTGATGACCAATCGAGTTTCGCGGAGGTCGTCGACGAATCCAGAACCCGGTGTTCCTCAGCGATCCACTGTCCCCGATCCACGCGATCTGAAATCAAAGAGATTAGACTTTGAAAAGAGAAATGTGATCAATGGAACAGAACAGTATTAGACGTATGCGTCCACGTCGTGGACGCAGAAATTAACAACGGTGAGATCCGATAGCTCACCACGCCGTCGGATCTCCAATCCTACGGCATCTCACCGTTGGATGGAATGAATAAATGAAACAATAAAAAACAACACCCCCAACCCCACCCCTCCCCAACCCCCCCCTCCCCAACCCTCCCTCCCTCCCCAACCCCCTCCCCAAACCCGAACCCGCCCTCCCCTAAAACCATCGCTGCCGCTTTGTAACGGCAGCCATAGCCCAACTTGTAGTGATGGCATCCGACCGACGTTCGGTTGGAATTCCGACATTTGGATTCCGACCTAAGAATTTTGAAACTCGGTCGGAATCTGAAATTTTGAGCTCGGTCGGATTCCAACCGAAGAATTTCGGAGTTCGGTCGAAACTGGAATGCGAGAATGTTGAGAAGTCAATTGGGTAGCATGCCGACCGAACTAAAACTTCGTTCGGATACCATCACCACCATCCTGTCCTCTATCAAGATGTCTAAACCGACAGGATTCCGCTTATGTGCTGACGATGGCCCACCCTTCCCAACCCCGCCACCGCCTCTTAACTCTCCAAGAAACCACCATCGATTGTTCTTAATCTCAATATGGGGTTGTCCTTTTCTGTACTTTTTTAATTGTCTGCTGAAATGGTCGACGGTCGACCCGTTTCAGAAAATTAAACGGTCGACCCTAACTGCCTGAGTTCTGAAAGTTGCTAAGTGTCAAATGAACTTCTCACAACCGACTCCGATCCCCTCTTTTTCCTTAGCAATCTCAAGAGGTTAGTCTACTTCCCTTCTCAGATGGTCGCCCACCCATATCTCCACATCATCCCTATCTCTGAAAAGTTTCGACGTAGGAAACTTAAGTTATTCCTAGTATCGATTGTCACCCCTACGAGTTGGTGGAGCTCATGTCTATTCTGGGACAACTCTCACAGCAGTTATCATTCTAATCATGATAAAATCGAACGCCTACAATATATGGAAAATCTATGATCGTTCACGAAAACATTTTTTTGGAAATTTTTATAATTGTATGAATTTTTTTGTTTTTTTTTAAATTTTGAGAATTCTTTAAATAGTTTTCATTTTTTGAATTTTTTTCTGAAAAGTTTTGACGGAGACGACTGAAGTTATTCTTTTCTTCACAGCGAGTGATTTCGTCAAGAATCTGAGCGTATTTGTTTTCCTCTTGGCCTATCCGCTATCGCTGAAAAGTGAGGATGGATGCGGCTTCAATTATTCGCTGAGTTAGCGCTAATTCCACAGCTAGGAGTTGGTGCAGTTGATGCTTCTTCTGGAACAACTCTCTCAACGATCATTGAAATGTGCGATTCTAATCACGAGCCGCCAATCGAGCGCATGTACGCAAAAATAAGGACTCGCTCAAGCACAATGAGTGAATAAGGAATATTTTTGGATTTTGAGGTTTTGCGAACCTTGATATTTCTTTTTTTTGAATTTTTCATAGACAACATTAAATGCTTCAATGGAAGCAATGAAACAAAAGATGTCTAATTGGAGATAAACGAAGCTGCAAAATATCCGAAGATGCGGAGCGAAGAATATGAAACTGAACAATGTTTAAAGGAATGAAAGAACAAATGCGCGAGCGAGATGAGAGGAAATGATACAAAATCATGAGATCAGCACTTAGCATTCGTTGAGTTATCAAGAAAACGCGGCAACTCTCGAAAACTTTCGAATTTTTTCTTTTTGTCTAAAACTTTCGAATTTTCATAAACAAATGAAGAATATATTGGAATGCGAGAATTACTTGCAGATGAATGTGGAAATTTTGAAGACATTTTTCTGCATTTTTTCGGATATTTTGAAATTATTGGGAACTTTTTTGGATGTTTTTAAAAATTCTCGCAATGGAATGCAACCACGATTTGCAACAAAACGCAAACATTCAAAGCGATTAGTATCAGAAACGAAATAATACTATGGATTTCAATTCAAAATATGAAGAATTAGAACTGAAATGTGAACATCTTGAATGAAACTTTTAGAACTGATATGGATTTTTTTAGTAATTTTGAAAATTTTTAGGGATTTTATATTTTATGATTTTTTTGGATTTTCTAATCTTTTTTCGAACAAATATAGGCAAACGAAAATTATTCAAGAATAAATGATGCACAATTGATTAAGCACAAATTCCGAAAATCAAAGCAAACATTACATAAACATAAATTATGGAAAATAATGAGAACAAAATTTTTTGTTGAATTTCGAAATTTTTTGATTTTTAGGGATTTTATATTTTGTAAATTTTTTTGGATTTTCTAATTTTTTTCGAATAAATTAGACAAACGAATAAACGTAGACAAATTTGCGAATAAATAAAGCACAATTGATAAAGCAACAAATTCAAAAAATCAACACAAACATTAAATAACATTAAATAAACATTAAAAATCAAATAAACACTAAATAAACATTGAACATTGAAGCTAATAAGCAGCAAATTAAAGAAAATAATGAAAACAAAATATTTTTGGTTTGATTTTGAAATTTTTTGGATTTTTAGGGATTTTTTATTTTATGATTTTTTTGGGAATTTTATTTTTTTTCAGAAAAGCAAACGAACAGAATAGAAAAATGACATGGCAATCAGAAAAGATTTTCATTCGAAAAAGTAATTGCGATTAGAACACAATCCGACAAAATCAAATCGCAATTCAATGAAATGAACGACAATTAAACTAATAATCAAAACAACAATGAATAAATAAATAATCAATGAAATAAACAATAAACAATGAAATAATCAATAAAATAAAATACAAATAATCAAAACAATTCAAATCAAAACAATCCGAAAAGCGCGATGGAAAAAGGATCCGCTAACCTGATCAAGGCGAACAACGGTTGCATACATTGGGCAATCCATTGGGCCCGGTTGGATCCGCTTCAAGGCATAATTTCAACAAAACAACAAAAAGCACGCAAACATAACCACACACTCAAAAATACTCAAAAGGCAATAAAAATCAAAAGCAATAAAAATCTCACAAAATATTCACACACACACACATATACATATATGGCAGAATAAACTCAAATAAACTCAATCACACAATATCACTCACTCATAAATCACACCAATACAACATCCAATCAACCTCAAGTAAAAAAGCATTAGGCACACATACACACAAACGCACTCACACACACAAAATTCGTTAATAACAATTGTTATAATCACACAAACTCACTCACACTCACACACACTCGGTTAAAATTAATTCATTAATCAATTAATAATATTAATACGAGAGCCGGATCTAAACAATCCACGGCAAAGCGCGAGGATGAAAGACCCGGAACTGACACCCTGGGGGGCTTCAGGGCAAGGGGGAGACGGCAGGCCCGGCAAACCTACCACTAATGGCTGGCGACACTTCAAGGATACCCGACTAATTTTATCATCTAAATCTCAAATTTGCATCCTATATCAATTTAGATCGCCCCCAAAAATGTTCCTCTCAAGCCGGAAAATTAGTATAAAGTTAATCGAAAAATTAGTAAGGGTTAGCTCAGACGTGAGAGAAGACTCACGTTACATTTCTCCCACTAAGAGTACTCAGGCCATTGGTTAGGTTGCCCAGGTGGGATAAATAAGTAAATGGTGAGGTGAGGGAAGGGTTATAATGCCGGAGCTGTTAGCCCGCTTCGGGAGGATACCTCGCATGTAGGCAGTACGGCGTTGTGAAGATATCGCAGTGAGGTTAATATGATAGATAACGTTGATTAAGTCGTCAATTGTTGAGAATAATTAAATGACTTGGTGGTAATTTGTGAGTTGTCGTTGTCGACGATTCCGGTGTTACAACATAATATTAATGCATAAAAATCCCACCAGATCATCGAAAACAATTCGCAAAATCGCTCAACAACGAATCGCACTCATTAGGGAACTTCTTTCTATGCAGCCGGTCAAAATCATGTGCTCAACTAATCTTATTTCAATAACTAGCTAGAAGCGAGCTTACACAATGAACAACTCTACAAATAAAGACATTGAAGGAAATCAATATGCAGCACATCGAATCACATAAAATTACGCATATGCGAAAAAATTCTTCGAAATTAAGCACCAACTATCAAGCAATGACAATAGACAATAAACAGAAAGTAAAATTTACTTTTATATTTGTTTTTTTTTCATATTTCATTTATCTTTTTTTCATTTTAATTATTTCATTATTAATTATTTTCATTTCATTTTTTAAATTTTTTGTTTTTCGTTGGTTTTATTTTTCTATTTTTTGTTTTTTTTTGTTTATTTTATCTTTGTTTTTTTATTGTTTGTTTTATTTTTTGTTTGTTTTGTATTTTTTTGTTTTTTTGATATTTTGTTTTTTTTTAATTTTTCATTATAAGATGACATTTTAAATGCAGCAATGAAGAGCGGAAATACGAAGGAACCTACAGGATTAGATTGAGCGTTGCGGATGGATTGAAGCTGTACTTAGACTTATCTCATTTGGTCGCCAACTCAGGGCAGACTGTTATTTATCATCTGATCTTGTAGGTGGTAATTTCTTCTATGAATTTAGCTTCAGCCTTTAGGGACAAAGAAATCAAGTTAGCCTCGGCGTACAGTGGTCAGTTGTTCTTAACAGGCTATGGCCACTGGTTCTATTATCGTCATATGACCATATAAACATTTCCCCGTTTTGGACAACTGATCCATGACCCAACAGTATAAGCCGCAGCCATGACCATTTGATCGAAACTTGCTCTCTAGCCCAACAAACCCACACCCCATATGGCTCGAATGATGCGGCCTAATCCAAACCCACCTTTACCCAAGCGGTCGAATGCCCATGACCGCACCTTTAAATATTTCCTGACCCTCGGACTGCAGAAGATCAACCCTGACCCTCGGCGCCAATGGAGGTATTTAAAACCCATAATAAAAGCAGTGTGTCATATTGATCACATTTTATCCACATAAGCGGCTTTATCCCAACCCGAACCTCCATTATCGGCGCCTGGGAGCTGGCATATCCGCCTTATGACTCCCATTCTCTTAGGAGGAAAGCCCAAAATTTTCTCGTATAAGGAATTGTGTTTGGGCATTTGATCTTCTGCTTGTTTTGTTTTCTTTAATATTGTATTATTATTTACTTATTTAAATAGTAATAAGGGAAAAGGAACTGATTATTTCGTGACGTCCCTAACCCACAGTGGCCAAATAACGCGTACTACACGCATGTGGCCGAGGCGTGAACCAGTGTATCAACTACGTTACTGCTTTTGGTCGACAGTTAAACGGATTCCGAATTTATTGTGAGATAAGTCTAACTTTTTTGCATAGACAAACAAACGCAACGCTCAATAGGAGTGCACAATACAAGCGGGATTCAGCAAAAGATAATGACAATATTTGAACTCAAGAATTCAATGCAGGAAGGAATTGGGAAACTTATAGCATTATCAAGAAATGCTGACAGTGATGAAAATGATGAAATTCCATGAAAACATGTTATGATGAATGGATCATGAACAATAAAAGAAACAAACATAGCAATAATAATAGAAACAGCAAAAAATATATCAATTATAGTCATCATTTAAATATGCTCGCTTCTAGTCTAGGAACTTAGGCTCACTGATATCCTAATGAATTCCAAAACCGAATATATTCAAGCAATTTTTCTCAGCATTTTTCGAGTGCACCGTTGAAGTAATAATAACTCAGTCAAATTTGAAATAAATAAATCAAA
This sequence comes from Anisakis pegreffii, assembly GCA_035041965.1. Classification (NCBI taxonomy): domain Eukaryota; kingdom Metazoa; phylum Nematoda; class Chromadorea; order Rhabditida; family Anisakidae; genus Anisakis; species Anisakis pegreffii. Next base: position 14,076 of record JAPYMA010002232.1, read on the forward strand.
CTTGTGATACTGGTGGGATGAACAATAGAATTGAGTGTCGTATCGTCGCGTTGAGATGATTGCGGTGAAACTTCGTGATTGTTGGTGTTGTTATAATATTGTTGTTATAATACTGTTCGCTGTTGCAGACTGCGGATTGTTGATGAGTTAGATGTGTTCACTAAAAGATTGATATTAATAGCACAATAATACTAAGGATAAGAGTGAGAATAATAGCAATTACGAAAATCGTAACAATTATAACAAAAATGTGTAATTAGAACGGTCAGGCTCTTAGTAACAGTGCTCTATCAAAACAATGTGCAATTTGGTCTTACCTTAATTTTTCGTTGATCGTTAGATGTCACTGCAATATGGCGATTTGTTGTCGTTGAATGAGTTAATTGTCGATTGGTTATGATAAATGTTGTCGCTGATTGGATGTTACAGACTGTGTGATGATTGCGATGATTCGGTATTGTGCTGTTAAGGTTGTTGCCGTACCGACGAGGAGTGTTATTCTGAAACGGTTGGAATAATATTAAGACAAATTCCATACATGCGTTTCATTGTATTCAAACTGTCTTAATTAATAGGACAGGCTATTGTACAGTTCAACGAACAGTACTTACTTTTCGATGAGACTGTTGCTGCTTGTGAAGTTGATAGGTTGAGTTGTTGTTGGTGTTAATTGTCGAAGTTAGTTGATGACGTTAGACGGATTGTTAGTGTTGTAGTTAGATGGTCCTCCGTCGTTTCCCGACACCTGTCGTCAACTGGGCCGCGGCGGTGTCTCCGGGCACCACGATGTATGAAGAGTCGCGGCCCAGTTCGCGGAGGCGTTTGAGGGCCTCCTTCCTAGCCCCGATGATCTTTTTTGGGGCGGCGGTGCACCTCTCGGTGCGGTGAGCGTCCATCCTTATTGTTAGTTGTTCCACCGAGAGGTGCGGTGGCGTGACGACATGGTGCCCGCACCATGTACAAAGGGCTGCAATTCAACTGATGTTGGTTACGACTGATTCAATCGTATTACATCAAGTATTCCACATTACAGTGCGATATCAATCACTACTAACAGGGTCAAGCCATATTTCAGTCAGCATAATGGAATCTTCATCATCAACGAATAATCACTTTTGTCAATCAATTAAAATTAACGCAGTTCAATCGATGATGCGATGAAAAAATTAACGTAGGTAAGTTGAACTTTAAAAATGATGAAGAAATAACTTAGAACTTACTGTTAGTTGAGTGGCAGGCGGCCCTTCGTACATGGATTTTCCAGGCGGCCACCGTAGCGAACGGGCTGGCACGCCTGGTGCAGCCTGGCAGCTGGCAAACTGAAATCACTTGCTGATAAGACAAGACTATCATCATATGTTCATAAATTACAACTCACAGAAATTATTGAGTTTTGTGGTGATCTAATAAGTTTCAATCAGAATTAAAATGGAAGAGAAATGTAATTTCAGCGAAACACTTACAAACTTGGTTAGATTCGACGGTGTAAGGTGGTGTTAATGGGACGGCCAGCTCGGCTGCGAGTTCAGGGGGTGTCAGTGATTCGATGTTAGATGCCCTGAACTCCTGCGGGCGGTGTCGGGGTGTTAGTACCTCACGTCTCGGGTGTCTTCTGAAAACAATCACTCAATTTGTAAGTAATTCAGTCTTTCTCCGAACCTGTCATATTATAATGACGAGAACTGAATTTCAAACTATTATCATTAGAGACGTCGCAATCTTGGAAGGAAAACATCTCGTAAAATAATGTGCTAAGCTGGTAAAATAGAAGGAAAACTCACAGTTCGTATGGGAAGTTAGTGCCCGAGTTAGTTGAGTTGTTAGATGACGTTGAGGTTGATGGTGAGGATGGTGAGTGAATTGGTGAGATTGTTGTTATCGAGACGTGAGGACGGTGCCGGTAAGTTGTTAGTAGCTGGTGATTCCTGAAAATTGATAGGAATGATACGAGGAATTCGACAAGAATTTCATACTGATCGCTCGATTCGAACCACGAATTATTCCAACTAATGCAATATTTATTGCGGTAATATTTTTTGAAGTTTATGTTTACGAATATTTCGGGTTGCACTATAATAATAATAATAATTATTATTATTATCAATATCACTGTCAAGTAGAAAATGTTTAGACCACGTTCCTTAGAGGTTATTATTGAAAGAATTTAAACACATAAGATAAAAGGATTTGTAGCTGTTCACTTACGTTAATTATTGTTATCATGGGCACTGCACCTTTTAGGTGCCGTGAGGCCCAGGAGTGTTTAGGTGGTAGTTTTTGCTTTTTTAGTGGCAAGTTATCTTGGTTAGTTTCCTGAAGATCATCATTATTATTAATAACACTGCGATTGTTTATCCTCATCTTTGTTATAATTGGTTATCATTCATATCAATATTCTCATTATGATATTTTACTATTGAAGGTGGGATTCTGACTCCATAAGGACGTTTTCCTAACGAAGATAAGATTCTGAATATTCAGAATATTTCGTGTTGCATTACTGTCAGCATCAATATTTTTACTATGATCATTATTGGCGCGCATAAAGTTTAGACCGCAGTTTTTTTTAGACCGCAGTTATTAGAACTTTTTATTGAAAGAATCTAAAAATATTAGAAATAAGGATTTGTGGTTGTTGACTTACGTTATGGTCGTAAGTAGGGATTACCATCGGTTCGGCACTTCTAAATATCGGGTGAATTCTTTTTTTTCTTTTTTGGTAGTCAATCTGAAGATGATTATTATTATTAGAAAGACTTTTCTTGATTATCGTTATCTTTCTTACAATTGGTTGTATTTCATGTGATTTCTTATTACGATATTTGACTGTTGAAAGTAAGATTCTTAATGCTTACGTTAGGTTCGTTAGTTTTTTCGAAAGCGGCGTATATTCCTTTATATTCAGCCGCCTCGAAAATTGTACGGCTCAGTCCGTATACTTCAGCTGGTGCACCCGAATGGAGAGGGTGCACCAGCAACATAACGCCGTTCATTCGGCAGAGTGCCTCGGCGAGGAATTTTTGGGCGAGACCTTCTCTCGCCACTCTTACTGAAATAATTTGAAGTAATTTCACATATACATTAGCAATATGAACAATAATATTTTTCCTGTTGCCTTCGATATGTTTTATTGTTGTCTCAATTGTTCACTTTTCACATCATAAAGTTTTTCGATTTTGGAATTATTTATCTGAATCATGTGTAATATTTGCTAACAATCGAATGGATTGATTTTCATAGATCGATGATATTTACTTATTTAATCAAGTCAACGTGCGATTGTTGTTAATTACTACTCAACGTTATGCTTCTCACAATTCTTTTTTGAGCTGTTAATAAGAATTCATGTATTACGATGATGAATTTTGTTGTAATAGCTTTGTTATTATCGTACCGCATTATTTATAATTATGTCGCTAACAGTGATTGGAAATCATAATAAAATTTATGACCAGAGCTCAAAATCATTTTGAAACTTACTTATGGTCGTTTTGTTGAAACCGCCACAATATTTTTTGAGGTCCTCCCAGCGGGCCTCCAAATATTCCGGCAGCCGGCTTGGAGCCGGTATAACCTTGAAGAACGCCAGCACTAGAAGTAGGCTGGCACAGGGGACCCCCGTGACCCCCCGTTGTCCCAAGAACCCCTCAAATGGGGCCAGTTGCGGATCCTTTTCCTCGCGCTTTCGTTTTAAGCCCGTGGGGCTCTCCATCGCAGAATAATTTTCAAAAATTAAAAAAAACAAATAAAAAAAATTAAAACAAAATACAACAAAACACACACACTCACACACTCAAAAATATAATAATACCAATCACAATAATAATAATCACACTATTAAAAATAAATCACAATAATACACACACACAATAATAATAACAATAAAAAAAAACGCACTCAATATCAATTTACACACTCACAAAATCACTCCCTCACTAACAAAGAAATAACTCACACACAAAAAAATCAAAAAATTACAAAAACAACAGAAAAAATGCAAAAAAAAACTAAAATCACGCTATTTCACTCACACACAATATCACACAAAACACTCCAAATAATTAAAACACACACACACGCACTCACTCCTAAAACAAAAAAAAACCCGATCGAGTATCCTCTACTGCGGCAAACGATCCTCCACCTGCTGCTGCTGGCGACTCTGAAATACGGGCCTTTATTAGAAATTCAATGAAAAATGTTAATCATGAAAGGGGATGAACGGGATTATCACAAAATTGATAAGATAATGAATAAACGAATGAACTGATAATTTCGAATATCGCTGCGGATGCATCGACCACTATCAATAATCCAGTAATGAACCAAGACGGAATTCATCCAAAGATGCTCGTGGAGGATTCGGAATGCTACGCAGCGAGAGTCTGCTCAGATTATGCGCGCGAGCGATTTGTTCAAGAAAAATGACGCACATTGTGAGATGTTTGAAGCATTGAGATCATTCTGGATTAGAAGCAACGATTATTTAATGAGCTGTTATGATTAGAAGTAAAGGGATTATTGAGCGGAAATATGACAGAAATGTTCACGAGATTGTTGAAGTTTTAAAATGTTGCATCGCAAGAATCTTTGTGAGAGTAACAATGTATGAGAGGATTTGATGCAATAGTCCGTTTTAGATCGATTGATTGCGTTTTTAAATATTGCGAAAATTTGTATAACAAGTCACGCAATGGAAATCGTTCAAAGTTTATAATATTGTCATCATTTTAATGTTGCATCACCAAAAAATCTGTGTATATTATCCACGCATAAGACAGTCATTAAAACGCAGTGATGAGCGATATGCGATTCATGAGATTTCAAGCAATAATACTTCATAAAATTACAAATTGAGAGCGTTGCATTCGAATAAATTAATTTTGGGGGAGAGTGAATGCTTCCCTCGAGAAGACATATTCGAAAATAACTCTGTGTAAACGCGCGGATGAACGTGATCATGAATTGAGAAGAACCATCGAAACATTCGGAATAACGCGAGCAAGACAAACGAACTGATAAAACAATCAAAAAGAAAGATAAAGTAATTGAATACGATAAAAAGATATCAATGTATTTGAAACGTACCCCCTTCGTAGCCACCTTTCGCCTCTCCGCCAGACAGCAGTACCTAAAATCCTGTTCAATAACAATAATCCGACCCGATTTAAACCAAGAAAGATGTAAAATAATTAAATGTTGATAATGACGATGACTAAGTGACGGTGCGGCTGATTATCAGCACACTCGTACCAAGGAAGTTAATGGTAATCATGGTACGAGTTACTCAAACACTAAGATGAATCGAATGAATAATAAATGGTAATAAAAATGTAAACTCACAATTTTCTACAAAATTCTCGCCGATAAAGCGCTTTCAACAATATTTTTTTAAGCGTGGTCAGCGCTTATTCGCAATTACCTGAAATTTAGCGGATTGAGATCCTTCGAAAGTATCGTAAGATTTCTGAAAGTATCGAATCAGGCTTAACGACGACACAGCCTGAAGGGGAAGAAAGCCGGGGGGAGGATTATGAAGAGTGATGGAACAGGAAAGAAATCGAACTGTGAATGACGATATGCTTTCATTTCATATTGAATCCTAATAATACCTCGGCAACAATGAAATATGAGGTGAAAACTGTGATAGAGTTCATTATAATCTGACTATAAGCATTTTCGGAGCATTCTTGGCGATTTCAAAGCAACTTGTCATAAGCTTGCAAACTATTCTGAATTCCTACAATGATAGAGCTTAGGACATAGACCAGTGGAGTTTTCAGTCGTCGTAAAGGTATGAACCTATTGGTTTTGAAAAAAAAACAAATAAATAAAAATAAATAAGCATTATTCAACTTTAATAATGTCGTTAAAAACTGAAATCGCCACACTTTAATGTTTCAATATTGGCAACAATACAATTAAAAAAACGATTAGAAAAACATCATCAACAAGAATAATATCATTGGAGTAGTATGCTGGTGCGGTAGTGAACGACGACGAGAGAATGCTCTCGAAACATTTGATCGACAAGAGTTAGATGCCTTCATCATTCACTGCGCACGTTGATCTATTGTGTCCATTGGGAAACACAATTATCGATTGTTATCACTGCATTCATTGAGAGGTGGCGACTGCACCAGTGGTCAATTGCAGTGACAGTCATTTCAAGCAAAGACGTGTGCAGATCAGTATGGATCAGTCAGTTCCAATCGCTGAAACTCTTACATTCGTTTCGATTCCCATAGTCAGCACTTCCCGAACTTTTCCCATTCATGATCTCATTTTTCGGTGAGAGATTTTTGCCGCGTGCAGTTATCAAAAGGGAAATGAAGCATGCAAATTACTAAATCAATTATTTGTTTATTACACATATATGATTCAGACTTCATAAAAGTTAGGATTATAGCATACAGGATGAAACTGATATGGAGTTGACAAATAAATGACAATTGAATTTTTGACGAAGACTGCGAATTGTTGCAACTGAAATGCAAAATATTTGAAGCACTTGAAAATAGAATCGAATTCATTAAGCGATCAGCAAACAAATCAACCATTATAAATAAGAAGTTAGGATACCTTCAAGATCATCCGAATTCTTTCTTAACCGTAGGGTAATCGTGGGGACACCTGAATGGGATCATCCATTTTTGTTTCAGCTGGGAGTGCTCTTGTAAAGAAGAATCAAAATATACAATGAATGGACTCTGCTAAACCGATTTTTTTTTCAAATTTCTGGTTTATCCATGTACTTGGTGTGTATGAATCATTTTATTTACCTTCAGTTGTATTTGATCTGTACATCAGCAATATTATTGTGTGCTTCACTGCGTTCAGATGAACCTTAAGGCGTTCTTCTTAGGCGAAATAATTATGGATTCGGATTTGTGTTCTGAGCATAACTTTGTGAGATTTGTTCGAAGCGTTCAATCTTCTCTGTAAAAGTCCAAACTTCGTTCGCACTCGAAGTGTTGGTTAAATTCGATAATTCCAGTTGATTTCATTTTCATATTTATTTTCATGATTCATTTACGTGGCTCGTCGATTGCTCGATCACTTTTGAACTGACATAATTTATTCTGGTTTTGTTCTCAGCATTCATTGCCAATCCAATATGTCTTATCACTGTCTTCGTTATCACTGTCTCGTTTAAATTGCTATTACATTTGTTCACGACTATTGTTAGTGTTTTATTACTATGATGGCTGTTGTTGTTATTGTTATGCATTTTGCCATTATATCAGTACGCTAAACACATTTCAATGCTTTCCATCGGTTACTGTAATTTTCAGTGAATTTTTCTCGATTTTGATAATTGCAAGTATTGTGAAAGTCGATAATGTTCGTTGGAAGTTCAAAATCTTATGAAACAGTCAGCTTATTCGCACTAAATTCTGATAATCTTCCCTTATCAGTTCTGTATTAGTGTATAAGTCATCTTTTAGAAATGAAACATTCAATTTTCTTAGATCCTTTCACCTTCTCCCTTGCATGATCTTGTTATCTTTCTCCTCAAAATGACATTACTACTGCTAAAATTATTTTCTCTCGCTTAAATTTTTCATCACAAACCCTCATATGAAATTCTATTGACAATGGGACAAGAATTATGTTCCGCTTATTTCTTACGAACTAATATTTCCATGATATTGCCGAACCGGAACCCAAAAAAATGCCATTCGAACATTTGTGTATCTGTTTGAAATTTCTAATGATCGTCATTGTATTCATTTATATGTATTTGTTATCCATGATATGATCGCATTGTTCTTTCGTTGTAGTTATTCAATTTTTCAGTGGATTTCAATATCCAGATGTTATAATTGATCTAATTCACCGATGGTGTTGTTCCATACTGATATTGTTGTCGTTATCATTCACATTCATTTTGAAGTCGAACCTTTTGACAGTTGATGTTTTTCTTGTGAACTGCCTATATTCGTTGTTGATTTGTTCTCTTTTTCCTGAAACTGCTACCTGAATGATTAATGAATGACTCATCTTAGGTGTTTTTGATGTTTATTGACAGTTATCTATAGGCGCTGCAGTGGTTATCACTTATTATTCGTTTGTAGCATTATCGTTAGGTTAGGAGAGAATCAGATGTTTTATCCTCTGAAAATGCAATCGATGGAAACACAATGCGATTTCGAAACACAGACACCATAGCAAAGGTGTTACTGAGCTGGTGAACGCGCCTGATTTGACCGGCAAAGAAGCATTTCTGTGAGTTTTGAATATGGATTAAACTCATTTGACCATTGATCGTGTTCTTAATGATTTATTCCATTGTATTTGCCATTGGAAATGTTGATGAGTAAACGTTCTCGTTTTGTGCTCAATTTTATGCAAAATACGAAAACACTAATAATAATTTAACAGCAGTCTATTCAGAGACGGAGACAACAACGTTAATGGCCATTTGATCATTTCAATTGTCAGCGAGAAAGGTCT
>JAPYMA010002233.1:0-87667 GCA_035041965.1 Anisakis pegreffii
GGAAGGCGAACATGATAACCGTAACAGCATTGAGAAAGTATCGACAAAATGGCTACATCTCATCAAGCAAGGAGAACCGCTCAGCAAAATTTTTTTTCCAACTCTTGAGATTCCGCTGGATTGAAGGACGCAAAGAAAATCATCTGTTACTCTGTAAACTTGAGAGTAAGGCTAGCCTGAAAGCTAAGATTCTGAGCAATTGCACGGTGCGAAGAAATTCATATGTTTCCGGCAAACCTGAGGGAACGGATAGCTCGAAGATCGTAATCCGCCCAATGCTATATGAACTTATTGATTGGTCTCTAGTGAGCAAATTAGATCAAAAAGCGCGATTGCGTTACATATTTGAGATGTATCTGCAAAAATCGTTATGACTTCTTAAGAAAGCAAAATCGCCCGACAAAATATATATTTTTCTGAATACGAAGATTCTGCTCGATCGATTGGTGTGATGAAATTGATATGTTACTGGTCAAAGCTGAGAGTATTGTAAGCTCAAATGTGGCAACCCCTATAACATCAGAAAAATAGTTATATCTCCTCGTAGAGGCGAAATTTTCCAACGAAGTTTTCATTTTCAGAAAGCAGAGATTCTGTTCAACCGAGTGTTGTATAAATATTATTATGCTGCTTGGTAAACCTGAGAAGACGGTTGGCTTGAATCTATCAAAACTAAATTTCTATTGTAATGTGTAATATCTATTGATCTATAGTGATACAATGCATTTCACTGAGCACCATCGAGCTAGTTGAGACAACCTTAATTAAATAGTTATATCTCCTCAACTAAGCAGAATCGCTCGACAAAATACATATTTTTCTGAATTCAGAGATTCTGCTCGATCGATTGGTGTGATAAAATTGATATGTTACTGGTCAAAGCTGAGAGTATTGTAAGCTCAAATGTGGCAACCCCTATAACATCAGAAAAATAGTTATATCTCCTCGTAGAGGCGAAATTTTCCAACGAAGTTTTCATTTTCAGAAAGCAGAGATTCTGTTCAACCGAGTGTTGTATAAATATTATTATGCTGCTTGGTAAACCTGAGAAGACGGTTGGCTTGAATCTATCAAAACTAAATTTCTATTGTAATGTGTAATATCTATTGATCTATAGTGATACAATGCATTTCACTGAGCACCATCGAGCTAGTTGAGACAACCTTAATTAAATAGTTATATCTCCTCAACTAAGCAGAATCGCTCGACAAAATACATATTTTTCTGAATTCAGAGATTCTGCTCGATCGATTGGTGTGATAAAATTGATATGTTACTGGTCAAAGCTGAGAGTATTGTAAGCTCAAATGTGGCAACCCCTATAACATCAGAAAAATAGTTATATCTCCTCGTAGAGGCGAAATTTTCCAACGAAGTTTTCATTTTCAGAAAGCAGAGATTCTGTTCAACCGAGTGTTGTATAAATATTATTATGCTGCTTGGTAAACCTGAGAAGACGGTTGGCTTGAATCTATCAAAACTAAATTTCTATTGTAATGTGTAATATCTATTGATCTATAGTGATACAATGCATTTCACTGAGCACCATCGAGCTAGTTGAGACAACCTTAATTAAATAGTTATATCTCCTCAACTAAGCAGAATCGCTCGACAAAATACATATTTTTCTGAATTCAGAGATTCTGCTCGATCGATTGGTGTGATAAAATTGATATGTTACTGGTCAAAGCTGAGAGTATTGTAAGCTCAAATGTGGCAACCCCTATAACATCAGAAAAATAGTTATATCTCCTCGTAGAGGCGAAATTTTCCAACGAAGTTTTCATTTTCAGAAAGCAGAGATTCTGTTCAACCGAGTGTTGTATAAATATTATTATGCTGCTTGGTAAACCTGAGAAGACGGTTGGCTTGAATCTATCAAAACTAAATTTCTATTGTAATGTGTAATATCTATTGATCTATAGTGATACAATGCATTTCACTGAGCACCATCGAGCTAGTTGAGACAACCTTAATTAAATAGTTATATCTCCTCAACTAAGCAGAATCGCTCGACAAAATACATATTTTTCTGAATTCAGAGATTCTGCTCGATCGATTGGTGTGATAAAATTGATATGTTACTGGTCAAAGCTGAGAGTATTGTAAGCTCAAATGTGGCAACCCCTATAACATCAGAAAAATAGTTATATCTCCTCGTAGAGGCGAAATTTTCCAACGAAGTTTTCATTTTCAGAAAGCAGAGATTCTGTTCAACCGAGTGTTGTATAAATATTATTATGCTGCTTGGTAAACCTGAGAAGACGGTTGGCTTGAATCTATCAAAACTAAATTTCTATTGTAATGTGTAATATCTATTGATCTATAGTGATACAATGCATTTCACTGAGCACCATCGAGCTAGTTGAGACAACCTTAATTAAATAGTTATATCTCCTCAACTAAGCAGAATCGCTCGACAAAATACATATTTTTCTGAATTCAGAGATTCTGCTCGATCGATTGGTGTGATAAAATTGATATGTTACTGGTCAAAGCTGAGAGTATTGTAAGCTCAAATGTGGCAACCCCTATAACATCAGAAAAATAGTTATATCTCCTCGTAGAGGCGAAATTTTCCAACGAAGTTTTCATTTTCAGAAAGCAGAGATTCTGTTCAACCGAGTGTTGTATAAATATTATTATGCTGCTTGGTAAACCTGAGAAGACGGTTGGCTTGAATCTATCAAAACTAAATTTCTATTGTAATGTGTAATATCTATTGATCTATAGTGATACAATGCATTTCACTGAGCACCATCGAGCTAGTTGAGACAACCTTAATTAAATAGTTATATCTCCTCAACTAAGCAGAATCGCTCGACAAAATACATATTTTTCTGAATTCAGAGATTCTGCTCGATCGATTGGTGTGATAAAATTGATATGTTACTGGTCAAAGCTGAGAGTATTGTAAGCTCAAATGTGGCAACCCCTATAACATCAGAAAAATAGTTATATCTCCTCGTAGAGGCGAAATTTTCCAACGAAGTTTTCATTTTCAGAAAGCAGAGATTCTGTTCAACCGAGTGTTGTATAAATATTATTATGCTGCTTGGTAAACCTGAGAAGACGGTTGGCTTGAATCTATCAAAACTAAATTTCTATTGTAATGTGTAATATCTATTGATCTATAGTGATACAATGCATTTCACTGAGCACCATCGAGCTAGTTGAGACAACCTTAATTAAATAGTTATATCTCCTCAACTAAGCAGAATCGCTCGACAAAATACATATTTTTCTGAATTCAGAGATTCTGCTCGATCGATTGGTGTGATAAAATTGATATGTTACTGGTCAAAGCTGAGAGTATTGTAAGCTCAAATGTGGCAACCCCTATAACATCAGAAAAATAGTTATATCTCCTCGTAGAGGCGAAATTTTCCAACGAAGTTTTCATTTTCAGAAAGCAGAGATTCTGTTCAACCGAGTGTTGTATAAATATTATTATGCTGCTTGGTAAACCTGAGAAGACGGTTGGCTTGAATCTATCAAAACTAAATTTCTATTGTAATGTGTAATATCTATTGATCTATAGTGATACAATGCATTTCACTGAGCACCATCGAGCTAGTTGAGACAACCTTAATTAAATAGTTATATCTCCTCAACTAAGCAGAATCGCTCGACAAAATACATATTTTTCTGAATTCAGAGATTCTGCTCGATCGATTGGTGTGATAAAATTGATATGTTACTGGTCAAAGCTGAGAGTATTGTAAGCTCAAATGTGGCAACCCCTATAACATCAGAAAAATAGTTATATCTCCTCGTAGAGGCGAAATTTTCCAACGAAGTTTTCATTTTCAGAAAGCAGAGATTCTGTTCAACCGAGTGTTGTATAAATATTATTATGCTGCTTGGTAAACCTGAGAAGACGGTTGGCTTGAATCTATCAAAACTAAATTTCTATTGTAATGTGTAATATCTATTGATCTATAGTGATACAATGCATTTCACTGAGCACCATCGAGCTAGTTGAGACAACCTTAATTAAATAGTTATATCTCCTCAACTAAGCAGAATCGCTCGACAAAATACATATTTTTCTGAATTCAGAGATTCTGCTCGATCGATTGGTGTGATAAAATTGATATGTTACTGGTCAAAGCTGAGAGTATTGTAAGCTCAAATGTGGCAACCCCTATAACATCAGAAAAATAGTTATATCTCCTCGTAGAGGCGAAATTTTCCAACGAAGTTTTCATTTTCAGAAAGCAGAGATTCTGTTCAACCGAGTGTTGTATAAATATTATTATGCTGCTTGGTAAACCTGAGAAGACGGTTGGCTTGAATCTATCAAAACTAAATTTCTATTGTAATGTGTAATATCTATTGATCTATAGTGATACAATGCATTTCACTGAGCACCATCGAGCTAGTTGAGACAACCTTAATTAAATAGTTATATCTCCTCAACTAAGCAGAATCGCTCGACAAAATACATATTTTTCTGAATTCAGAGATTCTGCTCGATCGATTGGTGTGATAAAATTGATATGTTACTGGTCAAAGCTGAGAGTATTGTAAGCTCAAATGTGGCAACCCCTATAACATCAGAAAAATAGTTATATCTCCTCGTAGAGGCGAAATTTTCCAACGAAGTTTTCATTTTCAGAAAGCAGAGATTCTGTTCAACCGAGTGTTGTATAAATATTATTATGCTGCTTGGTAAACCTGAGAAGACGGTTGGCTTGAATCTATCAAAACTAAATTTCTATTGTAATGTGTAATATCTATTGATCTATAGTGATACAATGCATTTCACTGAGCACCATCGAGCTAGTTGAGACAACCTTAATTAAATAGTTATATCTCCTCAACTAAGCAGAATCGCTCGACAAAATACATATTTTTCTGAATTCAGAGATTCTGCTCGATCGATTGGTGTGATAAAATTGATATGTTACTGGTCAAAGCTGAGAGTATTGTAAGCTCAAATGTGGCAACCCCTATAACATCAGAAAAATAGTTATATCTCCTCGTAGAGGCGAAATTTTCCAACGAAGTTTTCATTTTCAGAAAGCAGAGAGTCTGTTCAACCGAGTGATGTATAAGTATTATTGTGCTGCTTGGTTGGCTTGATTCTATCAAAACTACATTTCCATAGTAATGTGTACTATCAATTGATCTATAGTGATACAATGCATTTCAATGAGCACCATCGAGCTAGTTGAGATAACCTTAATTAAATGGCTATATCTCCTCAACTAAGCAGAATCACTCGACAAAATATATATTATTCTGAATCCAGAGATTCTGGTCGATCGATTGGTGTGAAGAAATTGATATGTTACTTGTCAAAGCTGAGGGTATTAAAGGCTTTAGTGCACTAAGCCGTACAGCATCACATAAATTGCTATATCTCCTGGTAGAGTGGGAGCTTCTCAGCAATCTTTTCATTTTTAGAAACAAGAGATTCTGCTCGATCGAACGTTGTATAAACATTAACATGTTTCTGGGCAAACCTGGGAAGACGGTAGGCTTGAATATATCATACTTATATATCTAAACTAGAGCATTGCTTCTATTGATCTACAATGATCACGTGCATATCTATGAGCAATTCAGCGCTAGTTGAGATAGCTTTAATGAAATAGCTAGACCTCCTCAACGAAGCAAAACCACTCGACAAAATATATGAATTTCTGAATCCAGAGATACTACTCGAACGATTGTTGTGAAGAAATTGATATGTTACGGGTCAAAGCTGAGGGTACTGTAGGCTTAAATGTGCTAACCCGTGTAGCATCATAAAAATTGCTATCCCCTCGTAGAGAGGGAATTTCTCAGCAAACTTTTCATTTTTAGAAACAGGAGATTCTGCTCGATCGAACGTTGTATAAACATTAATATGTTTCTGGGTAAACCTGAGAAGACGGTAGGCTTGGATATATCAATCGCATATTTCTATACTATTGCATTGCATCTATTGATCTATAGTGATCAGTGCATATCTATGAGTAATTTAGCTCTTGTTGAGATAGCTTTAATAAAACAGCTAGACCTCTTCAACAACGCCAAATCGCTCGAAAATATATACGATTTTCTGAATTCAGAGATCCTGCTCGATCGATTGGTGTGAAGAAATTGATATGTTATCGGTCAATGCTGAGAGTATGGTAGTCCTGGATGTGGCAACCCCTATAGCATCACAAAAATTTCTACATCTCCTACTAGAAGTGGAATATTTCGGCGAAATCTTCATTTTCAGGAAGCACATATTCTGCTCAATCAAATGATGTACTAATATCAACATGTTGCATGGCAAACCTGAGGGAACGATTGGCTTGAATATATCAAAACTATAATTGTGTAGTAATGTGTAATATCTATTTATCTATAGTGATACAATGCATTCCAATGGGCAACACTGCGCTAGTTGAGATAGCTTTAATAAAATAGCTATATCACCTCAACCAAGGAGAATCGCTCGACAAAATATATTTTTTTCTGAATTCAGAAACCCTGATCGATCGATTGGTGTGAAGAAATTGGTATGTTACTCAGATGCAATTGAGCACCACTCGTTTATACTAAACTGTCACGCTGATGGCGGGATAAGTTTGTTGTATTTGTTTTGGTTTGTAGAGTCTGGATGAAGAGTGCTCTCTACATCGTACCGCAGTCTGTTATGAATATAAAACATCATCTGCCAGGTTTTAATGTATCTTCACATTACTTTCATGACTTTTCGTTATCTCGCTGAAGATCATTGTTGAACTGTGTGAGAAACTAGTCAATGGTGTGGATAACAGATAAATACGAAAATGAATTAAGTAACTGAAATATACAACGAACAGATCGATTATAAAAGAAATTTTACGCGAAACAGACAACACAGTTATAACACGTCGAACGATAACTATTATTATATTAACGATGACAAAAGAATTAATTATAAAATGATAATAATGACAATTGATTTGATAATACTAAAAACAGTTCGACAGAGTTTCATCAAAAACAATAAATAGCTGATTGAACAGAGCAATGTTCCAGTGTACCCTCACTATCAATCGTAAAGGATTTGAACAGCAGCAAATCAAAAAAGCACCTTCACCCCACAACCAAAATCTTTCCACTGACTGCATCACTAAAGAAACAGATCGATATTTTTGCTCAAGTATTAACGAATCCAGTATAACAAGATCGAAATTAGACTACTAAATGGTCATTGTACAGCCATAAATACGAAATAAAACACAACAATAAGCACGTCAAAATAAAGACAGTCACAAAACGAATACTTGTTGAAATACCGGAAACATTAACTTTCCGAATGTTGACTGAAGTCGTTCAATCCTCTTGTTTTCTTGAACGCTGATTAACTCGTCGAGATCAGATCTCAGGCCGTAATACCCAATGCTGCAATAAATTATTAAAATTGCAATCCCGAGCAAGAAGGTTTCACTAGTATAACATATTAGATCCATGAATTGGGTAATTATGTTTTCCCTGTAATACTTGAAATGTTAAGAGGAAAAACAACAGCGGTTAATGATAAATGAATCATGCCGAAATTGGATGTAATTAGACGGTGACAGAAACAGTTTTAAGGTTCCTTGGACCTGATTCTAATGTTCTCTGGAGTTTTGTAACAGTAGCAATTGCTTGAAACTCAAGAAATGCTCAATGATGGAAACGAAAACGTGAAAAAGAGTAAATGAAGCAAAGGCTGTACCCATCCTTGTTTCGTCAGCAAAGTAGCGCACGTCAAATTCATTATCGTTACACATCTTCAACAATAATGGTTTCACTTGGGTATTCACTGATCTAAAATTATTACACGTTCACATGTGAAGTATTAACATCGAACAACTGTGACTGATAATAACGATCGATATTATGATAAATGCACTACGAAACAACCGACTAACCCTGCATCAATAACACGTCCAATACGCAACAGCGTTTTCGCAACATTGAAACGTACATTCGGGACTAGATCTTCACTCAACTGTAAAATCATCACTTGTATGCAATACCATCTGATATAATAACTTTCATTGAACATTACTTAATCACCACTCACAAATACTACTCCAACGAATGCTGCTACTTCAACAGTAAATATTACGACAACAATAACCAATTACATTTCGAAATAATACTTCAATCCATCAATGCTTCAACCATAATACTTCAATCATTGACAATACTAACCCCAAAATGAACTGATAATAATTACGTTCTAAAACAAGTGAGGCTTTATTATCCGCTGAGTTAGAATTCTGCACGAATCTACGAATAGGGAAACTTGAACGTGATCAATTAATCAACAGAATTATCACTGTCAGGGCGCACATACTAACCTGCTGCACAACCGGTAATATTTCTTTGAGTGTATTCTCGGCACCGATTGCTTCACAAAGCGTATTAAAACAGAACAGACACGCCAATCGACGCAGATAATTCTTCTCTTTCGCCAGTGGAACCACCTCAATACAGATTTGTTCACAAACGCAATTTTGCTCTTCTTTTTATCCTATGTCTTTATTTCTAGTGAACTGATTGAAGATAATCGAGAATGACTGACACCAACTAAGAAATTATAGTTCATTTTATGAGGAATAATGAACTCACGAACTAGCATATCTATCCATAGCAATTCAAAATATTCAATTATTAGTTGCAGTTCTAATGAGAACGCAGTGAATACGTTGATCACAGAATTCACGAAAAACATTGTATACTTTACACTTTCATAAGAAAAAATTCGTATCATTACTTCACCATTCTTTGATTAAAACAAATAAAATAATCACTAATAAAACAACTAAACAAATAAATGAAAAAACCTGTGGTAAAACTTGTTTCAATGCCCAATCAGCGCCAAATTTCTCAGTTAACTGCTTCAAAATACCAGTGGCTGCCTCCCGAATTGCATAAACTAAAACCAATGTATAAATCAACCGTATAGTCTTACTTCTCACTGAGAAACATCATTCAACGCTATTATCATAACTGATTAGAACCATTTCAACTGAATTATTTTAACGAGGCAAACCAACCATGATCAGTTAGCCATGCAACGCAAAGTGACAGAAGCTTTTCATCGAAGAATTCTTGACCCTTCAAATATCAACTCTTTAATCTGCCGTTAAACAAATGAATATGAACAAATGATACGAATGAATTGCAAGTAAATAACTTCAATGAAACGAACCAACTGAGCAGCAAGTAACGGCATGAAGTCAACAATCGCTAAACGAACACGCCACTTGCTATCTTCAGCCAATTCAACGATCGCCGGTAACAGAGAGTGCGACAACTGAGCTGCGCCAATCACATCGTTCACCTCAAACACATCGCATTCGCACTATGAACTGAACTGCACAAACACTAACAATTCAAGGAACAAACCTTATCGAGTGATGAAATGATGTTCAGTCTAACTTCAGCAGTTTCATCACGGAGTAGAGTCAGATAAATCGGTAAAAGATGCTCCAGTGTGAGTTCATTGCCAAGTATGGGCGCTAAGCCCATTATGACTGATGCTAACGCTGTTTTGACGTGTTGATTTGGATCTGTTACTAATTCTTTTACCACTGGTAAAATATTCGTTAATATTGCCTTTTCACGACCATTTGGGGGTAATGCTGCACAAAATTCTGAAAATTATATTACATACTTTACATTTTCATGAGAAAACTTTACGTCTTCCTCAAACTACACAAATCAGCCATTAAATCAACTATGTAATTTTATGATCCTTTACATATGTGAAAAATACAACTTAACGCTGACTGTAATCATAACCGAAA
This sequence comes from Anisakis pegreffii, assembly GCA_035041965.1. NCBI lineage: Eukaryota > Metazoa > Nematoda > Chromadorea > Rhabditida > Anisakidae > Anisakis > Anisakis pegreffii. Next base: position 9,771 of record JAPYMA010002233.1, read on the forward strand.
TATTACACAACCAATGGCTTAAACTAATTACTAAGGTGAATTACAAAAAAAGTATAAAACAAAATCTTGTATTCCGTTGCTCGAGAAATGAAAATGAGAAAATAGTTCAAATAAAATACGTTGAATTTTTGCAGCTGATGCACTTCTTACTTCTCCTTCCATATCCTTCAGGAGATTTGTGAACGTAGGCAGTAAATCGCTCATTGTTATATCTTTACCGACTGCTTGTTGAATCTGTAATTATGTATGGATTTTCAGCGTGAATTTCAAATTCTATGAGAAACAATAAAATTATAAATGAACAAATCGGTTCATTCAAAACCTGTTTTTTTGTCGCATATCTGATGAAAGTTTTTCCATTGAAACAATCGCAGAATGTTGATCAAGTACTCTGATCAAGTCAAATTTCATTGATAAGTGAGAAGGATAATATTAATATAAGCGAATCAGACAAACCTCAGTGAACTTCTCAGCAACCATATAACGAACACGCCAACTCTTATCATCCATCAGGCTACAAAGCACCGGTTTGATCAATTCCTTGCGCTGGTCTTCAGTTAGCAACGATGCAATTGCAATGCATGCTTCTACGGCTAATAAACGAACAGAGTCCTTCAATCGTTCATTTATTTATTTGTCAACAAATCAACACGCAATATTACAATCATCACTCAACCCTTAATAAAACCTACAACCAAACTTTGCGCTACAAGAAGATGATGAATTTCCCTGACCAATGCTATCAAAAAACCGACATAAAAATAAACATTCTTTAATCAGTTTTGAAATTTGCAACATAATTTGACTTGTTCTTGACAGTGCGCAATGACGGATGCTAAAACAAAAACGTGAACATTAGTTTAATTAGGCAAAAAATAATATTATAAAAGAAAACATAAAATAAGAATGAACCTGCTCATCGGATGCCAAATCAACGAACATAAGCAACAGTTCATCCTTCAAGAAGTCTGGTTCCATCACTTTAGCAAACTCACCCAACTTCGAAGCAGCTGCACGTCTGACCATTGGTGTATCATCACGGCACAGTGCTCGAAACATGCTATAATTGCTTATTTTCTGGGTAATCATAAAACACTTCTTTAATAACACGCTCATCAACACACTCACACAACACCAATAACATCTTCACTGATATTTCTATACAGATCAATTCCACAGTTCTGACTTCTACAAATGATAATGAAGAAACTAATTACAAAAACGATGATAATATCATCAAATGAAAATAAAAGCAACTTTCGAAGCTCAGCCTTGATCGCAGGACTAACGCGAGGATATGCCACACTGAAAAGACCACAAGCTGACGTACGTGATGTAAACCAATCACCTGAGAATATTTGAGAAAGCATGAAAAATCCACTATAGTGAGAAGTTTGATTTTAAAATATTAAATAATCTCAGCGACCTAAAGAATCTTGAGAGAAGATGATGATACTGAACAAATGGGTAACTTATGAAAAGATTCACAAGCAGTAAAGTGATAACGTAAGCGGTAAATGATAACGAAGGCAATACGAATGAAGAACTTGACAGAAAATTTGATGCTGCACAAAATTCTGAATTACAGAAAATAATAAAAAAGAGTGAATAAGTGTACCAGTAGCAAGTCTTCGAACCATCGCAATGAAATGCTCTTCGATCGCTGCACTCGAATGTTTCTCCGCGATTTTACGCAGACTTTCAACGGCTTTATCGCGAACTACTGTCTCTTCGACAGTAGCTAAATTTTCGAGTGGTGGCAATAAGCAATGCACATATTCCGGTCCACCAACCAACGGTGTGAAATTCCCTAATTGCTCAGCCAATGCCAACAGCACTTCGTCCTCATCATAAATTGTATCTGCAAATTATTTCATCCTATCAGTAACGAATGTTTTCCAGTCGTTTTATCATTATTACTGCTATCATAAAGACGGTGCTCATCGGTTTCATCCATGCAATCGAAGGATTATTACGGCACTTTTTTACCCACGAAGCCGTTTTTGATCAACTGCAAAAATAATCTATGCAAAAAGTCATTCTGAGGGTGATTTTATTGCTGCTAACTTATTCGAAGTCGACTTTGCATTTTGTGATACAAGCAAACTTTATGAAAGGAAATGAAACATCAGTTTATTGCTGCAGCATGGTAGTCACGACGTGCTTGGTAGATATGTACAGAGTTTTAAAAAATGGATACGTTTCAACAGCAATATAATAAAAGAAAAGTGCAGAAATAAAACCTTCGTTAAAAATGAAATCAAGTGAAATAAAATAAAAGAGGAAATACCAGTTAAAAATTGGACAAGTTCTCCACGCGTACGTTCAGCACCAAGTGCGAGAGCAATCGTTGAGAGTTTACGAATACTGTTGAGTCGTAACTGAACATCTTCATTTCTCAATTCATCGATGAGAACGGCTATTGGATAAAGATTCTCATCGGACTGTTCGTGACTTTGAACTGCCGCCATTTGGAAAGTGGTTCAACCGACTCGATTTCGATCAGCCTTTCACAATGCTGCTAACGTTATCAATCGTTAATATCAGAGTGGTTAGCATTAGTTTCAACGTTGAGTGAACGAAAGCGATAGACACGGCTGCACAGAGATATCGATCGAAAGCAAACAAAAGAATATCAATTTATTACGGCAATCAGCTATCCAACATGCTCTCTTCAACCTATTCCCACAACGCACAACAATCAAAGTCACTCATGAACGGTTCCTCACCATGAACAATGTAAAAGGCGCATTCTACCATCTGAATTTAAATCAGCATCGGAAAAAACATATTTCCGTTTGCACGTAAACCTCTTCTGGGTTCAGTTTAACGCCAGTTGACAACAACATCCAATACATCCAAGGAGACCGCAAAGATCCGGAAAACTGCATACTAGCAAATGTAAGAGCCTAACGAAGGCAGTTATGAAATCTTAGAGATGTTTCATCATTTATTCACCTCACTTAAACAGCAAAATCTGGCTAGAAAACTGCGGAAAGCTGTAAAAATCACCCGAACAGTTTAGCCGATCCTCAGCCCAAGCAACGACCTCAGTTCAAACTTAAACTCAAGCCTGAACTTGACTCAACTCAACCTTGTCATACTTAGTCACTATTACCACCCCATTTTTGGAGCGCTGCTAAATCTGCCGAATCGTTCAATTGCTTCGTTTGTATCGTTCACAGTATGTGGAAAGATTGCAAAACATGTCAGAGCTACAGATAAATTAGAAAATGCTAAATTAGCGCTGTATATATTTGCAAACGGCAACCTATAAAATGCGCTTACTTGATATAATAGTCTAAGGTTTACCTATGCTATAATCGTTAGCTATGAATTATAAGTTAAGAAACTTTCGGCAAATGTAGCATACGGAAATTACACGCTTAAAATTTTTTGAGAGACATAATATACGCACAGTATACTTTAGCAGCTGCATCAGACTAAACTTTTGAAAATTGGCAAAACTCGTAGTGATCGAGAACGCATATCGGTCAGATTGCTTATTACTCATAGAATGGTACAAACATCAACGCAACGCATTGTTCACTGTGCGTTGAAAGTGTAATCAGAGATACATATACAAATGTGTGGCAGACTGACAAGGAAAGGTCACGAACTTACCCCACGTTTCGGGATGAGATATATATCGTATTGTAGACCTCCTCCAAAATTTTCACGTTAAGACGTCAGGAAACCGATATCGTGAGTAATCACACAAGAGTGAATCTTGCGGATGAATGTTTTGAATAATTGGAAGAGAAATCGGTCAACTGGTTGAATATGTGAAGTTGCGCTGGCTGGTTCTCAATCTCGAATGACACATTCGACAGCAGCAATTCTCTCATTTCATCGTGCCGCTTAAATGGTGTCCACGAATACAAATGAAAAATATGCGTGCAGCATACTTCGTGAACCATGAAAGCATGTGCGACTTGGTCGTAGTGTGCGACTGCCCGCATTCGACGACAAACTTACGTGAATACCAATTGAAACTCTTCGGAAAGTTGTCACTTGGCTCGGCTACTACAACATATAATTTAGGCAATAGAACACCATGTGCCGTGATGGTTGAGAGAATGGTGACCGAATGCGTCAAAGATTGCAGCTGCTGAACAATGCACTCCACAATCTGAGATGCTGAACTCCGTGCCGTGTAGAGCTCTTTAGATAATGCAGACTGGTCCGCATTAAAAGTGCACTCTGGATGTAGATGTTTTGATCTGATTAGTTCCACAAAGCTGCGCGAGGCCTCTTCAATTTGTGGACGATTGCGCAATGTTCATCGGGTTTAGGCTCGAATGTGGCTGAACATGGATGGTAGAATGGGGAGAGGAAAGATTTCCATGACAATCTGGACTTCTTTATTTTGCAAACGATCATCTTACAATAATATTCATTATTACTCGAGTATGCGTACACACAATTTCTACGTAGTAATTTTTGTACACGATAGTACGTATACATCAATTATTTTTACTGTACTCGAGAGATGCAAATGTGAGCGCTTTCGTCAACAGCAATTGATCTTGACTATCTGGACGGAGTATCCGTTGCAGCGATTATCTGCAAGCAGTTGGTCAGAAGTAATTATCCAATGGATATCCTGCTGTTAACTATCCGTAGGCGAATTATTCAAAAATCAGCAAATACGATTTTTTGATATTATATGGAGCGAAGCTAATGCTTTGTGGGTTCTTGTTGAATCGCCACCGAATTGAATTTTGAATTAATCGTGATCTTTCTCCTTATCAAGAAATGTTGAGTAGCATAAACGTAAGCTCTGTAGATCGACCTATCCAGAGGTTTAAATTGCACTGTTCCTTATGAAATAATCATTCTCCACTATTGGTCATGATTTGATCATTTATGAAGCGCTTAGCTGTAGGTTAATAATGATCCATTTAGTTTTGCTGATTGCGAGATGGAATGACCTCAATTACTATTATTTGTACTTAAACAAGGCCTTTAATCAGTTCGCATGAACTTGCTCCTCTCGAGTGGCGTTGTCATAAAGGTTGAAAGCATATTCCATAATTATCTTTGCATATCATTGAAATTTTTGATATTGACAATACTTTTATATTTATATTAGTGGGTTTATTCCAAATTTATGATTCAACTAACCATTTTCAATGAACTTTTATATTTGTGGTTTTTAATTGCCTTCTGATCAAAAACGTTTTACATGCAGACAGATATTCTACTGAATGGCTATTCTGAATGTGACACACCGAATATAGATTGAGCTTGCAAAAGTTGATCTTCTTCGATATCAACTATCTGAGGTTTTGATCATTTCTTGATGGTCTTATCCGGTCATTTTCGTTGTTCATATATTGGTGATGAATTGAAGCGAGTTTCTTCTCCTAGCGGAAACACTAACGATAAAAATTAAACGTAATCATTTCACCATCTTCTTAATAGATTACACCAGTCAGTTTTTTCCAAGTGGAGGGGGGGGGGTGCAAATTGGTCTGATCGAAAAAATAACTGAATTATGGGACGGATTTTTATACGTTTATTTTCCTCCCTCCCCTCCATTCTTTTCCTCTTCTTTTTCCCACTTCCTTCTCTGTTCCGTCTTTTCTCCTCTCTTTTTCGCTTCCTTTTCTCTTGTCTTCCAAACTTCAACGTGAGGTGGGGCAAGGGGTTTATTCTCATAGATCAGTGGTTCTGAACCTTTTTTCCTTCCCGCACCCCCCTAAACAATTTAAGATGTTTTCGTGCCCCTTACGGCAATAATTAAAATGTCGTCGCATCGCTCACAACGTCCACTCTGCTCTAGTGTAGATAACTGCACACTATAGCAGTGCGTTCTAGCCTTTTTTAAAATACATACGTTAAAGTCCACTCAGGCTTATTTCACACACATTTATGCGTTGAACTGCGTGCTCGCCTGCTTTAATGTGTAAAAATAAAACCTTATCTCGCACCCGTTGGGGGTACAAGCATCCTCGGTTGACAAACCTTACCAAAGATATTCCATTTAAAAGTGCTTATTGATAACGTGATGGCCGTAAGCAATGTTTTATTGATTCAATCACCCAAATTTGAATGTTGATTAAAAAGAATCATGGCTTGATGATAGCACAACAGAATATAAAGCTTTCAATAAAACGTGCTACATTCTTGACTATGTGAAATGTTGTTTGACGTTCACTGAATCGGTCACGATAGATGCACAAAGAAAGATTCAGTTTAATAAAATAAGAGCACAAAAAGATAATGGAAGCATGAATATGGAAGTATTAATTTGAAGCATGAGTATTAATTTCATAACGAAGCATCAAAGAAGCACTCTCTTCGAATAGGATCATTCTGACTGAATATCATTGTCAATAAGTTGTGAGTCTTGAAGTGAATCTTCGGTAAGAAGAAGGATTATGGTACGAAGATAGTGACGTATAATTTCGAAGTAGGTTCGTTGGCATGCTCAGATTCATATCTCTATCACGTCGGATTTGGTATGTGCTCGGACTTAACCAGTATCTGAATATATCAATCAATCGTTACAGTTATGAATGCCACACATATATCGCTAAACAAATTCACTGTCGTAATGTGGTTTTAATTGTTGAATTTCTATGTAAATACAGAATTCATGGTTCTTAAAGAAATATTATCGAATATTCCACACCTATAAGAATGAAATTTTTTTCAAATTTTGGTGTTGTAACGAGAGGCTGAGTTAAGTCATGCAGGCGTTTCGTTTAAAAAATAAATAACAATTTTGAAGCATCAACGATGTCGAAGCTTTGAACTGGCAGTAAGATAGCATTTAGCTTCGAACAACATATTCATTCAAGTGCTTAGGTGTTCTGATAGCTGAATACTAATAGCGATGTTAATAGTGATATCAATACTAATGAAAAGAATACTTCGAAAGTGTTGAATAGGTCATGCATCGTTTTTTGTACTTCTCGAGTGCGTCTTCAACTGGCATGTACCTGCAATTGTTAATTGTCTATAATTTTCGAGGTAGATAACTTCAACGGATCAATCCATTCAATAGATATATGGATACTTCATGAGCAATTTTCATTTAGATACTTCATAAGCAATTTTCTATTACTACCACGTTGCTGTTCGTGACAACGATAATAACCATAATAATGAACCAGCCTTATATAATTTCGAGATGGAGTAATTGGTCGTTCAATTCTAGTGTTATAATCAGGTGTAGTGAACAAGCCAGTATTATAAGTGTTCAGTCGTCCTTCTAACCATCTTTTTGTGCCCAAATCAGTTATTATATTATGTCGTTTTTTACTCAGCTGCAACATATTATTATACATATATATATATATATATATATATATATATATATATATATATATATATATATATATATATATATATATATACTGTAATATTCACATTGGTTGCAAGTTCTTTGATTTATATGATCATTTCTGTAATCATTTAACGAAACAGAACTGAAATATTGTTCGTTGAAAAGTGAGTGAAGTATGATACCGATTCAGTCTGAGATAACAGCCCAATGTTGGTATCATTGTTGCCGTACGAATATCTTACATAAGGATACTTATCCATGTAATGTGGTGTGCTCCGCTGCAATCCAACACTGTGTAATGGTGGAGTAAATGTTTGTATCGAACTTTGTAGAGATCTGCCGAATAGACTTGATCCTTGAAAAGCGATTATTCATTACTTTCCGACAGCATCGATGAATGCAATAAATTATAAATATGTACCACTTCTCGAAAGTGATCTTGCCATATAACCCCCACCGTAGCCATACTGCGGTTTCGTATATGAACTGGTGCCGTATGAATATGAATATGAACGTCGCAAGGGCTGTTGTAAGTGGCGAAGTTGTGAAGATGATCTAGATAACGGTGATATTTGATGATAGCTTGGTGATGTCATCAATTCCATTATCTCGTCTCGATTATCACTACACCCAGTGATTGATGATTACCTTGAATTTATTTTCAACTTGATTCAAACTCGGTCAATTTGATTTTAACGCTTCTGAAGTTCGGCTGAAATTTTCATTGATTCACGTTTGCACTTGTTCGTAGTGCAGCTCACTGAAACCAAAGCATGATGCATTATTTTGGTGGAACCCTCACCAGTGACCAATCGTTGTCCTCCCTCGACAATTGCTGAGGCAGTGGAATTGTTCTATCATCGAGATAAGCCGAATTTTGACAAAAGTACAAGCAAAAAGCGAAATTTTAGACAATCGCTCCTCTTCGTGTTGACCATCGCTCCTCCGAGGAACAATGAGAAGATCGATATTTTGAGATGATTTACTGAGAAGAGAACTAAAATTTTTGAACAGCGAAGTAATCTTCACTTTGTTAATTAGAAATATTGAGTCAAAATTATAGTATTTTATGGCTGCAACAAACGGTGAAGAGTGCGGTACACAATTAAGTGGTAATGTAAATTATTAAGCAAAAACAAATTTCAAGTGCACACATTGTGTCACCCCTTAAAGGAACTTGAATTGAGCGTCATATTCAAAAATGATTCATTCAACATTGCAAATCCAGACTGTGTTGGAATGCAGCACAGCCAGACTGTTTTTATTCCATATATCATTTGGAAATATTCGGTCGGTAGTGATCATTTCATTGAAGTCAAAACGGGACAGAATCAGGGGGAATAAAATTTGCAACAGAACAGACCTCTTATTAGAGTGATAAAATAAGAAAATAAAGTAATGAAGTGAAGTAAGAATGAGTTTGAGATGATGCTGATGACGAATCAATACGAGATATGCCCTGCCACTGTTATGTTATATAATAAAGCTCGAGTTCATAAATAATGCTACTATGCGTTGTAATATCTCAGAAAAGTGAGCTGATAGAGAGATGCCTATACACCCACATCAGCAAGTTGTTTTGAGAGTTTATTTGACTCAGTTTGATTATATCTTATTGAGTGCTGTTTATATTCATTTGCATTCTATTAATTGCTTAATTCTATTTGAATGCTTTTCCTCTTCCGATCACATCTAAACGCAAATCTTTTATTGCATATGATTTGATTATCATTAGTTGAAATTCATGAGTTAGATGTTAGTGTGAAGCTAATCGGAGATCATTTTTCATGATTAACTTGAGATGAATCTCAACGATACTTTCAGATGACGACAACGATATCATATGTAGTATTATCGATGATGAATTGAACCGATAATATTGAGCTGCTAACAACACATCCTTGAAGGAAACACAACATCAAAGCGATAAGCGTTCGTTCAGTAACCGCAACGCATGCCCAACCAGACTCGTCTCGTGTGTGAGATATCCGTTGAGAGTGTTTTCAGCTGGACTATCTATCGAATTGCTGAGAATAGTGTTGGATAGGGCAGTGATACTGGTGATGTCTTGTTTATTTTTAATTTTAAATTCACGTTTCGTTTGTCTTTAGATTTTGTTGTGTCTGCTTCTATATGTGAACTGGTTACCGTCGAATTTTAATGTCGCATTTTTGTCAAAATACGTGTTGTGAAGTAAGTTATCAATTAATGCGTGTTATACATTAACAACTGTTTTGATTATTGTCTGGAACCAACTCATTACGAACAATCTCTCATCAATGAGTCAAAGGCGGTTGTGATTGTCGATCGGAGACATTGAATAGCTCCATATAATTTTTAATCGGTGATCCGTTTTTCCAGTTGGAAAATATGGTTTATGTTTACGTGCGTGCGTGATACGTGTGTGCATCTATACAAATGCACTGTATTTATTGGAAACCCTGATGCATATGTTCAAATGCATTTACACTTGTATGAGCTGATGTACGCTGTCGTATGTGAGCTAATGCTTGTCGCAATTAGGAAAACGAGAGCAGTTAGGGAATCGTATGATACATCCCCCATTTAATTTTATACAGCTGTCGATTGGCATCCACAAGTCGAAACAGCCAATTATAATCCTCTTCACTCACGTTCAGTTCATTTGATGCGATGCTGTTAATAACTTTCCATATTTGGACAGTGCTTCGTTTTCATACGAACCATATCTGAGCATTTTGTTCGTCTCATAGGTCAGCTATAATTATGTACGAATAAAACTTGATATGCGGATTGATATAAGCATTAATAAGAGGAAGTTTGCAGCATCTAACCATCCATCACTAACACACCATAATTTATCGCCTATGTGGCTTCTGAATGAAAACTCACAAACGGCTGAGACAACTTCATTGAGCCCATGGACAGTTGAACAACAGAAGGTATCATTCTTATCATCTGTTCATCTTGTCAGATGTAATAATAACGGTAAAAATTTAGTCTCAGTGGTGTGGTAATGCAGCAGAATTCGGTAATGGAATGAACTATGAACAGCAGATGCGTTCAATAATCCCTCCAGCGTTTCGTAATTCCAACGCTAAAGTGATTTGGAGCGATCCACCGAAATCACTCGGTAATATCTATAGAATTTATAGGCAATGATGAAGTTTATTGGATCAGTGAAATATTATCAATTTGGTCTGCATTTATTTTCAGTGAGTAAAATTTGACTGATGTAATCTTTTAAGAAGCGAATATCAATGAAGCGCTCGGTATTACACCCCAAAACTGGCAGACACCAAACAGTAATCAACTCACAGATCAGGATTCTTCCAGTGGTATTGTTTACTTTCAAGTTCATCGGATTGGCTTCAATCAATATCCTTTTATTGTTTGCGTTCGATGTTAATTTCATATCTGGTCAATACTACTCAGTGAATGTTTCGAACACATAACTTCGCTTTCAGTTGCATTACTGGAGATTTTTAGAAAATTGAAGAAATTTTGAATCTGGAAATGAAAATGAAGTGATTAATTGTGCCCCATTACAGGTTCAAATCAGTTTCAAAATGCAAACTTCATGAATGGCCTTTCAATGGGTTGGGGACAAACCGAATTAGGTTGGTTTTTAAATAATTCATTCAGTATTATGGAAGTGTGAGATTACTAGAGGGCAGTTGGAATTGGAAACATTAAAACCGTATGCGTATTCACTTGTGATTTTTGTAGTTATCGGATTATCTGTGTACTTTATTCGTTAATCAGTTTTCAATTACGCTGACATGTGCTGTTGAGGAATGTGTTATTTTTTATGAAATGATATACAAGCAATTTGACGATAACGTGAAACTTTAATTTGTAAACCTATCCGTAAGGTGCTTGTTGATATCAATTTGTTTCTTCATATGATCCCAATGAAGCATTTTGATTATAAATGTATCAGTGCTGAATAATGGATTTGAGATGAACCAAGAGGATGGGATCTGAATATACCGATGTCAGTATGCCAACCAGGATTGAGAAACAACCTGTCATCAGCGTCATCATTACAAACAAAGTGGTTGAGCAGTGAAGATCATCCCAGCAATGCCTGGAACACAGCGCCAAACCCGGCTATGAACCCCAACATACAGCAACGACCACCTACGCTCAATTGCCCGCCACCCCCACCACCTAATTACCTCAATCCTATGAATAACGGTACATCATTTTCATTTACTTCAGTACGAATAATAGTTTTGGTTGTGTACATGGTAAATGATTTTGAACAAATATCAAATGAGAACACAGTGTGTTATCGATTATTCGAAGTGTTTAACAGTTGAGTCGATAGCACACTATGTTTGGGCATTTCGAAATTGGAGCTTGAATGATTGAATTGAAGAGTGGCAGCAAAACGCAAGGGGTCGAGGCTCAATGTATTTGCCATCGTTACCACAAACCACCTTCAACGCACCGTCATTCGACTCAGCTGCTGCAAACAACTGGAATGCGCCATCCACACCGCTCATCTCCCAACGATCTATCAACAATCCTCCTATTATGCCACACACTATTTCATCACCCAATATGCCACCTCAGAGAAGTCGTCTTCAGAATATATGGTCTCATAATACACCTATTAATAACACTGCATCTTCTATGTGTATACCTCCACCTAATTTGGATTATGGGGTTTGTTAATCATCATCATTATTGCTGCCTGCATTCTTCGAATCTTTCAATGTTCACGTTTACAAAATAATTTGCAGAGTAATTTACCGCAATGGACACAATCGAATAGTCTATCAATGGGCGAAATAGCGAGCAAGCAGCAGCAAGTACAAGCTCAACAGCAAGGAATGGCGCCACCACCTCCCCCGATACAACCTCTTCAGCAGCATTCATTCACCAATCCTCAATTCCAAAACCAAAACCGACCGTCATCACCGATCGCTAATAACAATAATAATATGAATAATGCTTTCAATCCAATACAAACAAACACAAGCAATTCGGTTCTGTTTTGTTTCATTTCTGTTTTAATCCATATCCGTCAAACTCTTCATTTGATGCATTATTGGTATCAATGCCATTCGTGTTGCGTATTTCGTCGAGTAATTCAAAGACATTTCTTCTCCATAAGCTAGTCGATATTCTGTTTCTTAGAAATGAATAATGAAAGCAAATCGCTTTTAATAGACTTAATTTTATAGTTTATGGGTGAGAACGCGATGTGGCAAGATCCGAATGGAGAGGTTCGTAAGTGGCAACGAGATACGGGTACTGCAATCTGGGGTGATCCTGAAAAACAACCAAGTTAGACTTTATGACATTTGTGTGGGGTTAATTCAGACATATTGTATCTTTAATTAGAGTTGGATGATTGGTCGTGCCACAAAGTAAAGTCTGTCGAGTAAAATGTTCGACTGAAGTTGAATTTTTTTTGATGAAATTATTTTTCAGTGATAGTGAATTTTCAGCTGAAATACATCGTTGGTTGGTTCCTCCGGGTGCTGAATATGAATCATCAGAAGATACAACTGCAAATGATGATCCAAACTCACCTCAAGATTCAAAATCATCTAGTAATACCAAAACTACGGGTATTTATTTTAAATTCACTGTTCTGCTAATGTCAGGTGATGTGGTAGAAAGGTGCAATGTATTATCATATTGAAGGTCGTGTAATAGTGCCTTTGGGATGGGGTGATGTCAAAGTGACAGCAGCACCAGCAACAGCACCAGCGAATGCAGCACCAACTGCAGTCAGCTCATCAGTTCATTCTGTTAACAGTTCTGCCAGTCTTATCAATTCAACCGTTGATAATCGGAACTGGCCTAATACTATCCCAATGCTCAATCACAACGCTGCGACAGGTTCTTATTTTACTCATTGTCAGCTTTGGTATTGAATGACATATTGTTCCAAGACATCTCGTAAATAAAGTATCAGCTTAATAAGCTATTGCTAGTGACGATACTTCATAAATTGAAGGATGGGATAGGCGTGGAGGTATGATGAAAGGGGCGATGAATAGTGGGGCTGGAACGAACGGTTGGGATAGTCTGAGTATGGGTGAAGGTGAATGGAATGGCGCATTCGGGTTGGGGGCTTCTTCAATCACGTCGTCAGCTTCACTGCAGCAACCGAGTAATCAGATGTACGGTGCTGACAATGGCATGCCTATCGCGACACAGCTGATTGCCGATAAATTACGTATTGCCGTTTCAAAAGGTTATTCATTTCTTGAAAATGACACTAATGAGCCACACAATGAATAACCGAATAAAAAAGCTATAAGTATATGTGTAGGTACAATTCGAAATTATGAATTCATTGTGAGGGACTGGTATGTATGTATGTATATATGAATTTTTATTATTTTTAATTTTATTGTTAATGCCAAAAAAGTATCACAATTTTAGGTTTAATTGATCTGTCGCTACTGAGTAAACCGTTACCGCATGAAACACTTTCGCTGATGAACACCTTACTTCTTCGTTTACCAGTTCTCGATCAGGCTGAACATCAGTTTGCCAATCTTATAGCCAGTGTTAAGCAGGTTTATATTTGGTTCATTTGTTTGCTTTTAGAATGTTGCTGTTCGTTCTTGATTATTGCTTCAAAGAACAATTGCATTTATAAACTTCGCTTAGTACAAACTTCAGTGCTGTTTTGAATATGAGCATTTCAATGTCGTAACATTGATATTAAAGAACGCAAAGAACGGCGATTCAACAATATGTGATACAACACTATCGCCGAACAGTTTACTGAATATGATGACTGTGGAACAACGTGCTGAACACGACAGACTTATCATTGAGATTGCTGCCACCAAAACTGATATTGCTGCGATTCGTGAGAAGATTAATGCCACCCAGCAGGTTGTTAATAATAAGGTAGTGTTTACTCTCGTATTCGGCTTGTATATTTAAAGCTATAGGTTCTGTGTTTTAATTATATCATTGATTACAGCCGCTCGTAACCTCAAATGAACATGTGATGACAAGTGCACCACGCTTTGGAGATAGCATTTTGGACGCGACGGCGGGTGTGGAACCTCAGAAGCCGCTCTTCTCGATTTTTTAATTATGATTAGCATCACAAAGGTTTAATTCTTCTGGTCAGTCATGCTGCCTTTGTTGCAATCTTTATCCTATTTGTCATCTCATTCCCTGATTGTATCTTCATCTTAACTAATGTAGTAATATTTGATGCATTTTTATGCGAATACGAATGATTTTTAAATGAAGATCCAGTGATTGTATAGAAGTAGAAGGTTGGAAATGATTAGAAAGAATCACTAGAATGGTCGATAGCGATTCAGTTATACATTCGGTCAGTACCACTATCATTCACAACTATTATTACATTTACGTCTTTCATTAATCGATTGTTTCTGTTCTGTTCACATGTCGTGTAATACAGCTCTGCTAATAAATCACAATCCCGTCATGTTCATTGTATATTTGATAAATGCCGTTAAAATGTGTAATTTTATAACGCTCTTCTTTGTATATTCTCATTTCGGTGAACATCAATATTTCTGTGAATAGATAACCAATTGTTGACTTATATATGTTGTGTAGCATCATTTTAACGATAGCCTTTCGGAGAAAGAGCGTTAAAAAATTACCTCAAGTGTTCTGTGTGCTTTCTGTTTGTTGTTTTATTCAAGCTTGCTCAACAAAAACGGTTCATTAAAATATCACATCAATTTTAGCCAAAACGTTTGAATGCGATAGTATTCGGTTGTGTAGCATTATTGTGTTTTTATTGTATTATCTTTTATGCATTTTATCCTCTCAGATGAGATTTCATTACTAGATTGCATTATAGAAACGATCGTTATTCGCAAATTGCTGATCGAGTAATGAGAATTGTTGCGTGTGAATAATGCTCGTGCTATAATGAATCTAATATCAACTATGTTCTCATTCAAATCCACTACTTTATCTCAGTCAGGTGCATACTTTATGAAGCGATTGATCATGAATGCTATTCGTTACGATATTCAAGTCCCTTCTGGTCTCATCTCATTAATTTTTGATAGTTTATGAATGATGGAGCATTTAAAGAGATTAGATCAAAAGGGTGAATGATCTGAATTGTGATATGTATGATTGATTGATTCATTGCAAATTCAATATCTCTTCTCTGTTCGGGTATAAGATGTGCTCGTTACCTAAATAATATGCTTATTGTCTAGTGATATTTATCTTCATTCAGCAGTCATCTTTTATTTGATTATTAATTGATCATTTTAATCATTTTATGATCTAATGCAGTCAATGATTGGATGTTTTACATAATGTTAAACATTCAGTTATCACCTCTCGAATATCAGTTATTATCAGCAATCATCCAACTCCGATCACTTCTCTCCATAATCATTATCAATTGGATGATCTGATGATGGCATGATAGTTGCATTGTGAAATGATGATAAATCTGATGTCTCTTATGTTTATGTACCTATACACTCAATTCAGGTCCCTCCCTTCCCTGTCACCCACATCTTTCTCGTGCTCATTACTCATCAATATCCTCTGAATATCTTTATTTTTACCAACCAAAACATCTTCTTCGTACGTGTATAAGAGATTCTCTTTTGCACTGTGATGGCAGTTCGCCTAAACGGGCATTATATGTCTACTACGTCGCTGTGCTTACAATACGCTTGTATGCTTATACTATATTTCTATGCTAATATGCTCACTTGATCCGTATTGTGTGTGTACATTTTTATGTATTATTGTATTTGCCTCGATCCTTTTATTGTGAGCATTAATGTTTGCAGACGCATAACTATTTTGGGTGTTGCGTAAGGACACATCTTCGTGAACGACTAATTTTGATACTAACTTAATCCATAAATGTGCTTATTATTGTGTATGCATATATATTTTATTCATACCTAATGTTCAGTCATCCTCTTTTTTGCATGATTATCAGTGATGATACGCACACCTAGTTCGTTTACTTTTAAGCATTGTTGTGATACATATGATATGATCCGATCGTCATATTTCCGTGTCACCGCTCATTTTTCCTTCTGTTCTTTTCCTTGTTTTTCGACCATTGTATTCTCATTTTGGTGTTTATCTATTCATTCATTCGTGTTGCTATTCGCTTCTCAATTTGTCTAGCTATTTTACTCATTCTTGCTGCCTTTCAGCTCTGTTAAGTGAGTTATGATTGATCTATTTATATAGCAATCGCTATGAATATTCATGGTGTTTTTCGTGATAACCGTTCAGTTGAGAGTGTCACTGTTCGCATATTGACTATAAGTTTGCAATGAAATAAGTGAGTCCTAATTTACGGTTGCGTTCGTTAAAGAGAATCGCGTATTTGAAGTGCAGCGATCAATGAAATAAATAAATTCGATTGAAGTGTAAAAAGAAAGCACTAAACGGATTTACGATAGTCTCTGTGTTGCAAATGCTCATCACAATCTAATCTCAAACCACATTCTCATATACATACACCTACTATTCCATCATGTATTATATGTTTGCATTTCGAACGACAGTCATATAAAACTACTTGTAGCTCCATCTCTGTGCAGCAAATAATCCAGTATGATAATTCTGTCTCAAGCAAATATTTACGTTATTTTTGTGTATTTGCCATATATTCTTTTCATTCGGTCACTGTTTAATATTTGCCATACTATAATACTCTTATCATATAGCTTTCTTCTTTTCATGCAATATGTTTTTATAATGAGTCAAATAAATATTATCATGTGAATGAACGTTGTTCTTAAATGAATTTCTTTTATTTAATTAATCAATTCTATTATATCATTAGTACATATTACTATCGTTACAATTAGCCATGTGAATAATCCCACGAATTTTTTACGGATCTCTTAAAGAGACTTCTATTGTGAGGTCAGTTTTAATGATGTTCCTCTTTCGAAACTTTGTTTCATGATCGTTGTCCCATTGAGAACAAGATGAGTTCTGAGAGAGGAGGTCGTATGTGTTTGCATTGGAACCCGTCAAATTCTCCACTATAGCTGTGCAAATGCACTAATCGTTAGAGAAGAGACTTATGAGAGAGGAGATAAGTAGTTTGCAAAATCTCAACGATTTTTCAATCCCGGGATCGGAATCTGAACTGTAATCCCGGGATCTCGTGCAAACCCTAGCGATGAGTTATCAGCTCTATTTACTATATGTGCGCGTGAAGTAATGCGCAGTTGCCTAAGCACATGCGCGCGTGTCGCACCCGATATCAGCAACAGTGCTAAAATTTGAACTTCAGCTGCTTCTATGTTCAGCCGACCTTGAAGGGTTGAAGAAGTATCAGAAATGAAACGAGTAGAGGAGGTACCAAAGAAAGAAGTGATGAGCGGTGAGGAAAGAGCCAAACTGGCTAAGAAACTCGATGAAGATTTGGATGTGTTTATCGAAAGTCTGGCAAGTCAAAAGGTTATTTACCCATTTTTGATTTGTTGATTTATTATGATTGTTATTAATATTACTATGATTGTTATTAATTCTCATTCGTTATTATGATTGTTGCCTATACTCGATCTTCATTATCAGCAGCTATTCTATCAAGGAAATTAATTTACTTTATGAATCACTTAAATAAATCATGTCAAAAAAAGATGCTCACGATCAGAGCTATCAATCGTTGAACGGAAACAAAATGTTGTTGAGAATGTGAATAATGATTGATTATTATTTAGAAATCAAATGATGAACGTAAGCCATTTGATTTTGATGAATGGTGTCGTGATTTAGATCAGCATCCGGCCTTTATGACTGAACTGAAAGCTGATGAACATGGTGAATATTCTGAGGCTGTGCAGGCATTACAGGTGTTTATAAAACAATTACAATCATTGTTCAAAGTTGACTCTCTTAGCTGCTTTTCAAGCATCTCGGAAAGAATTTTATGATCGCATTACTTACGTATTGAAAGTAATCAATGATGCTTTGCTTGTCATTTTCTCAATTTCACGAATTATTGGATATTAATGGCAGAACAGAAGTGGCACTAATTATGAAATTATAATGATGATATTAGAAGCTCGGCCGTATTTGTTTGATGATGAGGCTTATATATGATTGTGAATTTTGTTGGATCTCAAATGGTTGTTTAAAGGCGTTGAAATACGATCAATCTGAAAAAGAAGATCGTCTCGAGAAGGCTGAATGGAGTAAAGAAGAGGGTAATAAGCACTTCAGGTTTAAGAAATATCGATGGGCTATTGATTGTTATACGAACGGTTGGTTAATATCTTTTGATGGGTACGTCATATTCTTTAAAATTATATTTAGCGATAACTCGTGCAGATTATGTTTATTGATAGTGAACGGTTGAAGATTGTTCTAGTTAATTGAAGTGATATTCGGCTGTTTTTACGCATATATTCCGTGAATTGAACGTTTCTTATTGTAATGCAATTTGTCGAATATTCATAAGAATTCATTCATTTATTAGCCTATTCATAGAATTTTGTTTGGTGCCAATTTTGGTGTCACTTAATGGAAAGCAGGAATTCGGCCTCGGTAAGTGCCATCCATGGCTAAAGCTGAACGATTTGAAGGACATTCCAATGAGTGAAATAACTGATTTTAGGGATCAAAGAAATGTCGACTGATCGCAATATAAATTCAATTTTATTTGGTAATCGAGCTGCGGCAAATGTCCATCTTGGTAATTTGCGTTCAGCCGCACGTGACTGCGTATTCGCTCGACGTTTTGACCCTACTAACTTGAAGGTTTCGGTTTTGTGCAATCAAAAACACGCATTACGGAATTCATTTATCGATAAATCTTGAACAGACGAATGAAAGTGGTAGTAACAGTACATCAAGTAACAGTTTTACCGCCAGTTATTGTGATTTGTTACTGCGAACGTTTCGAGTTCCTTTATTCGTTTACCGAATCGAACATTATTGAATTAGGTGATTATACGATGCGCTGAATGTCTCATCAAAATGGGATATGGAAAACAGTGTATCGATTGGATCGATAGCAGTAAAACTCTTCTCGATGAGACATTAGAGAAGTCTATTCAAAAAGATGATGAAAAAGGTAATGAATTTTTGAATCGCTTTTTCTTGAGTTATGATTTGTTATAAATAAAGTGTGCCCTTGTTAAATTGTGGAAACTTATATGTCACAGTTCATCGTTTTATTTGTGCTGTCGATATTTCATACGCCATTTTGCATACTTCCTTACTGTCCATGTTCTTTCATATGATTGTTGTTAATAAACTTTATTAAATATAGTCTCATGTGTAATAAGTTGTGGTATTTAGGTATTATAGGATCTTGAATGGTGTAATAAGTGTGTTTAAATTTTAGGTAAGAAAGCAGCAGAACAACTGAAGAAGTTAGATGCGTTAAGGGAAGAGGCTCGTCAAGTTGAACTCATCGAAGAACGAGATAGGAGGAAAATGAATGTTGCTGTGAGTTTGTTTTCATTCATTAATTTATTCATCGATTCATTTCATCCGTTGGATTTGTTTTTTTTTTTGTTCATCTTATTACAGTGCTCATCTGACTATTCACGTTTCGTTCTTTTCTTGAATATATTGTGAAGATCCGGTTTTGGTATCATGCAAAAGTTTTAATTTGTTACTAATAACTTCGCAATACCAAGTAAATTATTGATGAAACTCAGGTGAAACGACTTACTGACTATTATGAATTTGATTTGTTTGATAAATCTTTGTAAACCTTGAACTTTTTCAAATTGTTTTCTTATAAACTTCAAACATTCCTTTCATTGCGTTGTTCTTTAATTTACCTGATAATTTCTTGTAACAAGGCGAAGTTTAGTTATCTGAATTTGAAGTCATTCATGATTTTTTTGGAATGTTGTTGTTGATGAATAGCGATGGAAAGAACATCAACCATAACAGAAATAAATATTTAAAAGTAGATGGCAAAAGACAAAATTGCAAAAGAAAAGCTTTTATTATCGTTCGCGAAAAGAAAGTTACGCTTCAAACCGATGATTGACTTCGATGATGCATCTGTCTTCGAATGGTCACAAATCGAAATTCGTTTACCTCAAATTAAATCGGTATTTGTTTCATTTCCTTTGAAAGTCTATTTGATCCGTTCCATTTTCGTTGTTTCCGATTGATCGTTCATTAAACTGTTGTGAATTATTTTGTTAGGAAGCAAAATCTTTCAGCATGAACACGTTTATCTAGGAAATGATGGTATATTATATTGGCCATTGTTGATACAATATCCCGAATATGGACAAACTGATTTCTTGAGTGAATGCAGTGAATTAAGTTCATTAGAACAACTGCTGCAACCTATTTTCACTAATAAAGCTGAATGGGATATTAGACATGATTTTACGTTCGTTTTTCATTGCAATTATTCAATTCATTTAACGTGTTATTACGACCATTACCTTATTGTTTGGTATTGTTCGTTGATTCAACAAAAGATTTGTTTATACTTTAAACAACGATTTAGACCAAAGTAACCGAGAAAGCATGCGTGCATTTGATATCTAAAACAATGAACTATGATTCAATGATCTTATCGAAATGATGAAAAGTAAAAATAATGGCATATTCGAATGAGAGTTAGTCTCGTTGAATGATTGATTTGATTATATTGTTATGTTATAATTGCAGAGGGAATAACGTAAGAATGTTCATTTGCTTGGATAGTGATGAAGATGAATTATATGAAGTTTATAAGAACGAATCCCTCGGTCACATATTGACGACTTCATCTTACATCATTTGTAATGCACTTCCCCTTATACAGGTGCCATTTTGATTGCTTACATTCGAACACTTTCATTGAATATCGAACATTCTCAACTGAGTGCGTTACTTTTGGTTGAAATTAATTGTGCACTAAAGTTATCTTATAACTTTTTATTTAGTTAGTCGATTGTTCGTATCAATCATGAGTAAATTTGAGTCGATTGCCACAAAATTTCGGTCGGAGGCCATCGACGGATTTTCGGTGGCCGCCGAAATTTCTGAGATCCCTAAAACCGGTGGCCACCGACCACAACCAAAATGGACAGTTGGATCGATGGGTATCAAAATTCGGAGGCCATCAAATTTCGATGGCTACCGACTGCAATCAAGGGGGACTGTTTCGATCGGTGGCAAGCGAGGACCAAATTTCGGTGCCACCGACCAAAACCGAACGCGATTGATCGTTAGGTAGCCACCAAATCGCTCGTTCAGCAATGGACATCAAACGACGAACACGTTCTGTCTTGTTGTCATTGCAAATGCTCTGTCGATGCTTTAACAGAAGTGATACGAGGCCAACCGCGAGATTATAATTCTTTGCATTTGTCGGATGAAGAGATACCGACTTCAAAGATGGCTGTGACACTTGCCCAGTTGCAGATAAGTCAAGGGTTAGACTATGTTACAGTCTCCTGCGGATGTCCATGTTATGTCTGTTTCTCTTCCCGTCCGTACGGATGAACGTTGGAGATCCATTTGCGAAATATACAAGGACAGATATGGGGACATATCAAAGTTCGAACTTGTGGAGCAGCGTGAAGAAATGCAAATTGGTCCGCTTGTCCCTAATTTGTTAGGCAGGCTCCCTTCCATGACCATGACCATACTTCTGAAATGTCTCGTGTGCAGCTTGCACGTGAGCATCTTCACTAGTTTCACTGATGAATCATCTAATCCAGCGTACTCTGTTCTTCTAGAATGAGCTCACATGGAGGGGTCGGAGTTGGCGATGGACCAGAGGGATATGGATGAAAGGGATCATTCACATGAAGGATAGAAGTCGTCCTGGATTAAAGAGATGTGATTTTTGATTCCAATGAACAGTACTAACAAAGGAAGCAGCGCATGTATATACTTCATAAAGTATGAAGCAAAAGATGGCTTGGCTGGTGCAAGCTTTTATTTGTGCTTGACGTGAAGTTTTGTCGAGAGTTTCAAGTGATGAAACTCGTGGGATGAAAAAAGCATCTGGTAGTTCGACGACTTCTCGCTTTCATTGGCGTGGTTAAGGATGACGATGCCGGCAAGCTGCAAATCTGCATTTCTCAGTTGGCCTCGACGAAAGAAGTGCCCTTCGAACAGGATCGGAGCAAATTTTATTTTTGGTGCCACTGTAAAAATCGATTTTCGGCGTCCACCGATCACAACGGAAACAGACTGTTCAGTCGGTGGCTTCGGCTAACCGAACTTATCACCGATCGAAATCGACCGATGCTCAAAATTTGCCTATCGGTAGTCAGCGAAAGGGCATTCGCTCGGAGACCACTGAAAAAAATCTTGCATTCCAAACTCTAATTATGAATGGTGATCAGTTCAAGAGGGTAATATACACATTTTCAGGTGTATACGAAACAAAGGGTCAGCGGGCACTTTGAACCAAGAAATTCGCGCATATTCCGACCTAAATGAATTTTCTTCACTATAACAAAGTATAATAGTATTATATTCCCACATGTCTTTTACTCATTTCCTTCTGCTCTCATTGTTGATCTACTTTCAAGATTGTTTCCGTCGATTAATAATCTAAAAGATCCGATGTAAATTTGCCAAACGTGTGGTATGCTATGCCTTCTTTAACCACTTTTTTCCAGAAGTATATTTGAATGCGCTCTTGTCTTCTTGTCCCGTTTGTCGAGAACATTCGTTGTTTGAGTGTCGAATATGTTATTTCAGTTGAGAATTATTTGTATTGTATTTCATTCTATGCATCAAATGATCTAGTTGAAATTTCTGATTAAATTTGTAACATTTGTTAATACGTTCAATTTTTGACCAAATGAAAAACGTTTCCATCGAAATCGTTATTTATTTCACTAGACCAGGAATCGGCAACCTCTGGCCCGCGGGCCAAAATCGGCCCGCCGACAAAATTTTTTGCCCCGCCAGATGAATTTGAGAATTTGCATCTGAGCATATTATCCAAAAATCATGCACGGATTCTGCTTTCTTGAGCGCATCACTGGCAACAGAGGTTGTTTGGAAATCAGTAATCTCCAATTGAAATGCGGCCTCATCCAACGAGGGGATGGTTGCTTTAGCCAGGGAGGATATATCCGCATTTCGTACGGCGAGATGGTCACGAACAAAAGCGGTGATGTCTCTTGGGATGGAGTAGTCGTCAAATCTGGACTTGAAGTTGACCTGTAGCTGTTTGATGAAATCCACCATTGTATCTGTCACTTGTCCCCGTGACTGTGATTTCAGTTTACTGAAGTGCAGGAGCCTGCCAGTTGTTATGTCTGACTGGAACAACTCCAGTTTCTTGATAAACGATTCAAGCTTTTCAACCATGTTCACAATGGTTTTGCCTTTCCCCTGCAGCTGAAGGTTAAGCTGGTTCAGGTGACCAAGAACATCAGTCAAAAATGCCAGATTGGTCATGGATATTTCATCTTGTAGAAAGGCAAGGTGGTCGTTTGCAGTTCGCGTCTTGCTTGGGCTCAGGAAGGCCTTGATCTCATCCAGTAGGGCCCAGAAAAAAATAAGGAAAAAAAACAAAAAAATATGTTGGCCCGCCAGTCAGTTGCTCGGAGAAATTTTGGCCCGCTGTTAAACCAACTTGCCGACCCCTGCACTAAACTGTCGTTTTTTCCTCTTCATATCGGCATTCATTAAACGACGTTTCGCTTCGTTTCAGTACTAATTGGACGTCCTCACTAATATCTTTAGATTCATTCTTGAAATTCAGCGAATGTTGTTAGCATCTAAGCATCCAAAACTTCGTAGCGGAAGGGTGTGACCTTCGGGACTCATCCAAGATTTAGTGAATATAACGCGAAACCCGAACTTATTTAGATTTTGGATCGCTATTTTAAACAAAAAGTATGACTGTTCAATTATACATCTTCATTGATCACCAGTCTTTTCCGTTAACCGGTTGAATGACAAGCTCGAGAAAGGTTCGGAGCCTCCAGACACTTTCGAGGTTTCGGGAGCCCACTGCCTGACCTCTCACATTCGGAGACCCCCGAACAGCTACGAGGTTTTGGAGGTCCCCGATCCTACCCTCTACACTCAGGGGCATCAACGTTGTAGTCCTCCGAGCAGTTGTGAAGTCTCGAGAGCCCCCCTCATGTGGATGCGAGGGCACTCACGAACTCTATCTGAGTTAAAATGACTTATTTTATAGCAATGGTTCTCATAGGTTGGAGGGGAAAGGGAGGGAATTTCTACCTGGTGGGTCTGGGATGTCAGAAGGTGGATCGGTTGCCTGATTTTATTCTGATTTATCGCTTAGAATTTATGAATTGTTTCAGGAAAGGGAATTGTGATCACCTAGATTGTTAGAGGAGGCGGAGGAAGTGGATAAGTAATAATTTCCAGACTGTTTTCTTTCGAGTCACTGAGGTTGGTGCTTGAGATAGGGTTGATCCTTATCTGAAATAGTGCGAGTCTGAATAAGAACAGGTTTGGGTAAGAACACAATGTTTTAAATAGGTGGGTCTCGCAACGATAATTTGGATTTGGTATGGTCATAGTCCGTAGCGTGAGTGGGGACAGTGTGGAAATTATTTCATGCAGGGACTGGTGGTCCGACTTGTGTTCAAAAGAGGGGAGCTCTAATTGTTGCCTGCTTTAATTCATCAAATATCAATGAAGAGTGTTTGATGGCAATTCAGAGTGATTAAAAATGGTAAACTCGGCTTTGTTATGATGTAAAAATTGAACGACGTTGTTACCGGGCGCGATAGTGGAACAGTATAACAGTTGTGCATTGTTGTTTGATGTAACTATCGTTTTTTAGTTTGTTGCGTTTATTGAGAGATAGTAGAGATGAGCTCATAATTGTACTCATTGTCAGTAATATTTGAGTGGTCTCGTGGTATTCGAAATGAAACGAAGTCAGGCAAAGGATGGGAAGGTGAGATTTTCTCACCTTGAAGAGGACTCAGCTAGCGAGGTTGATGCTTCTCCTGATTATCATTCTGCACCATCGCAAGAGGATTCTGATCGTGGAGATGAAAGTGATGTGGCAACTGCGTAAGTTTCGATCATTTACCTATAATTAAAGGAATTGATAACGACGCATTCGATATTGGTTTATGCTGTGTGGTACTTTGATAACAATTCGGAAAGTTATTGGGGCATCATAATTTCAAACGGAATATGTACTCACAGTGGCGCAACCTAGAATTTTTCCAAGGGAGGACCCAAAAATGATCTCGTCTTAAAACATCTTTGGTATTAGGCGAAAAAAAAAACGAATATTGGCATGGATCTCTCGCGTTCATCTTTTCTTCATCCTCCCCTACTGTTTTCCTCTTTATTTTCGTCCTTTTCCGTTCTCTTCCACTTTCCATGAGGGGGTTGGCGGACACCATCTAGGATTTTATATCAGTTAATAATTATAAATTTGGTTTGCATAATACGTAGCGGTTAAAAGCAGAATGAATGCAGATCGACATCGTCTCCATCGAAGTGTCGTAAACGACATCCATCTCAGAGTGAAATTGAACGGTTGCGGTATCAAATGATAAACGAACGTGTAGTTGAAGACGTCACTGTTGAAATATTCTATAAGCCGCGCTCTATAACTGTACTCGTCGCTATTTGTTCGTTTCTATTGCTGCCTGCTTTTATGAGGTGATCAATTTGCTATTCTTATATCTCTCTATCTCCCGCAGTGCTTAAAGTGAGCAATATTTTATTTTGGTGCGTGAGAGAAGGTTACCTCATATCACTTCTCTTTCTGCTTCTATTACGAACTTTTCGTGTATCGCTCATCATATCCGTCCAACAGTTGAGAGGTTTTCTCAGTGAAGAGGATGGGGATGCAGAGCGAACGACAAATTCGGGACAATGTAAAGATTATGCAAAACGACAGAATTGTTAGTGATCATAAAGAACTCGTCAACACGATTAAAAATGATCAGACTGCTCCATTCATTTGAATTTTGAAGATTATGGTAATCCAGTTATTCCCAGTGCTCGGAATGGTCATATATAACAATTGTGACCTCAGAATTTGTTTTCGTCCTTCTAAATACATACTTTTACCTTACAATGGCAGCAATGAAACAGGTGAAATGTGGAAAAACTAGGGTCAATTGATATGGAAAGAGACATTGTCTGGTTGTTTGGCGTGTACATTCCTGAAATGTGCTCATTTATATCCGAGGGAGGCATTCCAGCTATCATGTTTGGAACGGCTTGTGCTTTGTGCTTCTATTTATTCTGATAAAGTGCGTGACATGAAGAGAAAGGCGAGTACCTTGAGGTTAGGTGTTGTGATGGACTGGAGGAATTTCTTGCGTAACGTTGCGATACAATATTATACTGATCATGCAGTGCGCATTGGTGCGGCTGCATGTGTAGTTGAGATAGTGTTAACTCGTCGGGAATATAATATTGGAGGATCTTAACGGAGCAGCAGTGGATCTTCGGTGGGAAAGAAACAGCAGTCGTTATTGCGTGGTACCGGTAGAGAAAAGAAATGCAGATTCTCTTCTGACCGTTGTTATTGATAAAGTTTTTGCGGGCAACAACATTGTGCCGATCTATGGTTGGCGTATGGCGATATCAGAAATATGATATAAAGTTATCAGCAAGGAACTATTAATCGTTCGAAAAATTTTATAGATTCAGGTGCGGGGATTTGCACTAATGCAGTGGAGTCGATGAGTTAAAGATTCAAATCCAGAAACAAGCTGTGGCTCAGTACAGATCGCAACTTATTGTAAAATAGTTTAGTTGGAATAAAGAGTGGAAGATAAGACTGTTTATTCAAGTTATGGAAGCAGGTAACAGAAATGTACCCTACGGAATACGGATGTCGCGGTTAGCGCGAGAAGCCGACATAAATAAATGATATCAGTTGGGAGAAGAGAGCACGTAAATAAATTTGAAATGATCGTGCAATGGGCCGATAATGTATTATTGTAACGCTGTGCTTTGAGGAACCGATTAGCGCAGAGGGCGTAAGTTCAATTCCGCGTCGGTCCAAAATCTTTGATGGAATTCAATATCGCTGTTAGAACAATTGGAAAACAGAATTAAAATGAAGAGTGTTTAGTTTCGACAGGGCTAGAAGAGCACAACTTAAACTCAACGGCCATCTCTGGGGCCACGAGAAACATAAACCAAATCCAAAGTCATAGTTTTCACAAAAGCGTTATTCACACTTATCGAAGACCATTGTCTGACTGACATGTAGCTAAGTGACGTGTTCATCATAGAAAACGTTGCATGTGTGTAGACGCATAAGGAAATGACAATATCGCACTATAAGAGAAGGGATGAAACAAAATACAATTAAACAGAGATGCGATGAATTAATCAACGCACACAATGAATTCAAATGAGAGATTTTGAATTTGGGAAAAAAATTTTGCTCAATTTAAGCATTGTGGAAGCTAAACTAGAAGAGTGCAATCAATTTATAATTTGCCTCTCTCAAATATGTATCTCCTTCTTCTAGATGATTACATTTATACGAATTTAGATTCCAAAGTGAATTGGATTTAGCAGTCAATAAATCATGATATAATACTTGATATATGAATGACTTTTTGAAATTTCAGAGATAATGAACGAACAGATGATAATGCTTTTATTGGTCTTATTGCCACCGGTGTACTATTTTTGGTCATTAGTGCACTTGCATTTCCAAATGGTTTCAGAATTTCTCAACAATTAATTTTATTGTCACGATTAGAGATTTGTAGATCGTTAATGAAAAATTAAAAGATTAGAAAAGTCGGATTTTCTGTCTAATATTCTGTTCCTGAATTACCGCTAAATTTTGATCGTTCAACTTTTCGGTTTGTTATGACTGTGAGATGTTATAAAGAGTGAAAGCCACTCCGTGCAATCAACAAAACACTTTTCGATTTGATTGTAATGCATTGCAGGCCCTTTCATTCGCCCACACCCTGTTTTTTGGCGTATCATATTTGGATTGAGCGTGATTTATGTTATGATTCTACAGTTCGCGTTGTTCCAAAATTTCAATGATATAAAGTTGGTATTTAAATGGCTTGATCCGGAAGGTTTAAGTAGGGACAAACTTGAAGAAAAGGTTATTTATTATATGTTTATTGGTGAGTTTGTGGCTGGATTCGTGATCATATTTACATTACTGACACTCGCGTAATATTGTCTTGGAAACAGTTGATGTTTGACGATTTTTTTTATCTAACAGTCATCAGTGGTATTAATATAGAAGTGTTATCAATGGTTTTGAAAAGGCTGTCGTTGATGTTGTGATCAACATTGTCAGAAAAAAGTACATCTTTCCATCAATAATAATAACCTTTGAAGACATATGCCGCCAACTGCTCGGATATAACATTGGAGCGTATTTGGAGCTATATGGATATATTTGTGCTTGGTCACTTTTTAGGATGGGCAATGAAAGCGTTACTTATAAGACATTCAATCATTTGTTGGTATATCAGTATTGCTTGGGAAGTGACTGAGGTGAATTTATCGTATTTACGATTCATCATATTTGAGTTCATTGGCATTATCGCACTTACGACTTCAATCTCGGAACGCACTTTTGATTTGAGTTAATAATGTAATTCGTTCTTTTTGTATTTTGAAGTTTTCGTGAAAGAATTATTGAAATTTATCATTGTGATGGTGATAGTAATAGTGATATGCGATGGTGACAAAATGAAGCGAAATGAAAATATTTTAAAGTATTTCTTCGCCCATCTTCTGCCAAATTTCGAAGAATGTTGGTGGGATGCGATTATATTAGATATACTGTTGTGCAATGGATTGGGTATTTTGCTTGGCATAAAGGTTGCGGAATATTTGGAAATGAGAATGTTCCATTGGGAAAGTATCAAGTATGTTATTTCACTCATAAAATATCTTATTCAATCATCTGTGCTCATTATTTTCGTTTCATTCTTGTCGCATATTTTAATAGCGCTGTGAGAACACTCCAAAATTCATTACTATTATATGGCACATCAATCCGGACTCGTATAAAATCAGTTATTTACAAATAGCCAAATTGAAACATCTTATCTTCGTGATAATATCGCTTCTGAATAATCCGCTCATATGTGCTCGTTGTTTGACGGTGTTGTTCCATGTCTCGATGCACCATTCGTTCCGAGCAAAACTTCTTCTCGCAAGCTGGATTCGAGCCTGAGATCTGGCTGAGCGGCCTCCGTGATAGCTGAGTGGCAAGGCATTTGACCGAAAATTGGTACATCGCGAACTTAAGTCCCGCTTGTGGAAAAGTTTTGCTCGGAATTGAATGATGTATGAACATCGTTGAGGTTGTCGAGTCTGAGCTAGGCTATGGTTTGGTTTGTATCTAAATATCTGTTCATGGTATTACTTAATGTCTCTGGTGTATATCAAAATTTAACAGTTGCTAATAAGCTTAATTACTTTGAGCATGAAAACTGAATTCAGGAACATAAAAACAACACGAGGTAAGTTCAAACGTGCGATTCTGCAGTTCACGCCAGAAAGTTGGACTAAGGTTGACTGGTTAAGTGGTAACTGGTTGACTGGTAACTGGTTACGTCGAATATTTGCCATTTATGCTTTCGTTATGATCTGGCTGGTTCGTTTTCAGAATTGTTCATAGTTTTTATGAATGTACTTTCTGTTGCTATAACTTTTTGATCATCCTTAGGGTATTTCACGAAGAAATTAGTATACGGTTGAAAGTGGACTTAGAATAGTTGTTTTTGAATAAACGTTTCAGAAGCGTAAACAAAATGTTTCAGGTAAGCGAACTAAACACCTTCTTTCTGAAGCACATATTCGCTGTTGATACAACCCATCCAGTTGTTTTTTGGAGGATCATTTTAATTGCACTTATATCTGCCCCGTCTATCAGGTATTCTTCTGTTGATTTATTCGACCAAAGTGTATTTTATCGGTGTCTGATTACTGCATTTTTTGAGTATCTCGAATCGTTAAAATGTATCTGCTTTGTTACCTTCCAAAGTGATCATGAATGGTGTTTTGCTTATAGACAGTTTTATTTGTTCGCGACTGATCCTCGTCTCAAAAGGATGGGTATGCAAAGCTGGGTGTATCTGGCGCTGTGTGCTCTTGAAGCTGCTGTGTGTATCAAATTCGGTAGACCGATGTTTCCGAATGTGCAAATCAAAATGATTGTTGAATGGATCGCGCTTTTGGTTGTTTTTTGTTTATCCTTTCGTTAATGACTATAATAATTAGTATATTGCGAGTGTCGTGAAGTTACAGTTGGCTTGATCATTGAGTAAATGTTTTTAGTTTGATGCAAAATAACAAATGATTTGTTTTTACAGTTTCTTGGAACGCTTGTCTGTGTATGGTTTTCAGTTTGGTGGGCAAAGCGATATGCTGTAAGTTGATTCTTTCATCAATAATTTTATCGCTTCTTGAACTTGGATTGGTATTTGTTATTGTATCGATGTAACTTTCTAATTTATAATTGTAATATAATGCAGTTAGTGATATCAGTACGGTCAGTTCAGCGATATAATTTCTTAGATTTATTCTCTTGTAAGAAGATAATTTCATTGCTGAATTTACCTCAATGATAATATAATCGAACAATTGAATTTTTTTTCAGGAAACGGAACAAGTTGATGGGAATATACGTTATTTGGATTCGAGTTGTGAGAATCTTGGTTTAATTGCGGATGACGTTAAAGCTCGAAGGAAGAAACTGCAGCTTTCGGAATCGGATATCAGTTGATCATCCTAATCTCCGATTCCGAAAGCTCCAGTTAGGGCTTGCACGAGACCCCGGGATCCCGGGATTACAGTTCTGATCCCGATCCCGGGATTTATGCTTTGAACAATCCCGGGATTTCGG
The DNA here is from genome assembly GCA_035041965.1 of Anisakis pegreffii. Lineage (NCBI taxonomy): Eukaryota > Metazoa > Nematoda > Chromadorea > Rhabditida > Anisakidae > Anisakis > Anisakis pegreffii. The sequence goes on from JAPYMA010002233.1 coordinate 40,802, forward strand.
GATTTGATAAAACATTCAATTTGTGTGAATTTTGATAGTATGCCCACCTTGAAGCAAGCCTTAATCATTCCCATCGCTAATAAATCTACTAAGCAAGCGTAAATAAACAACGGAAAATAGAATGTGTCCGATTGCTTTTTTGTTGTTGTTTTGTTTTTATTTGTGCTGTTCCTCGTTATACCATTTTTTTTACTGAATCTGTTGAATTGTAGCTTTTACTGTTGAAAAATAAAACCACGATTCCTCTTGATTTTTCTAGTTTCGTCTCACGCAAATCAAAAGGAATCGATCACTATATCATTTGTAACGATTTGTATGCGTGTTTTAACTGTTACCGCAAACTTGGGCAATTAGACCAAAATAAAATAATCAGTTCGCGAATTCATAAATTCATCAATGCTTTCAAACGGAGTTGAATCATAATACCATCACAATGTAAGAAAACGAAAGAAATAGGTGAGTAATGATGGTAATAATAATAGTGACAATGTCAACGTCGAAAATAACGATTACAATAAAAATAATGGTAGTGTCCAGAGGTAGGCAACCGCGTGCTATTCCGCTAATCCGCTATTAGCGAAATAGCTATTTCGCTAGCAGTGCATTGAAGCATACGGATTAGAGGTGGACAGCGCTATTGTACACATCTAATCCATATCACCTAGCTACCTATCTGTTTCTTTTAGGCTTCTTGTAAGAATCTTCTGAGTTTATATCTGTTGAACTTGCTGCTTATGTTAATGAAACTTTCTTTTTTACTTCTACAATATATATTTTATACCATAATTCAGCTAGACGCCTTCATGTTGTTCTAAATTTCATGAACCATCACTTATAATCCCCTTCTAATTCTCAAACATTTGCAGCGAATAAATAAACGACTGTTACATGAATAAAAACAACCGCAGTTGAAGGTGACAATAAGAACCGTAAGTAAGCGATTATAACATGTTATCATAGGGACAGAATCACGACTGATCTTCCTTGAGGATGTGCGTTTCTTGGTCTTCTTTGATGAACTCAGACAGCTCTCGACTATACATGTCTAGTCGTTGTGTCATCTGCAACTCGATGAAATAAGGCGTGCTTAACGGTCGAACGGAACTATCAGTAAATTTTCTTTTTGTATTCCTCAATCTAATAATGCAATCAGATCGACCAGTCATCAATATATTTATTGCGACAAAGTATCACAAAATTGCCCAGATTATCACTTCGTTTCAACGCAGATTGTGTATATTCGCGTTGGGTGTACTAGTGGTTATATACTTACTTCGAGATATTTTTAAGAATCGTTTTGAAGGGGAATTAGTTTGGAGTATACCAATGCGAAAGAACAAGATCTATTTAAATGGAAATTAAGGTTACAGTTCTGCATTCTGAAGCAACTCTAGCAGATTTTAACAACATTTTTGGAATAAGTTCTTTGGATACTCAAAAACGACAACTTCATTGATATTAACAGTCATGTATGCATCAATAATACCTGGAAACCCCACTTATCCTTCATTTGTCGGCATAAGTTCAAGTCGATTTCGCTAATCAATACGCCATCTTTAACTCTTGATAAACCCTGTAATTTTCATTCATCAGATCGAGCTGGATACCATTAGCTTATGCACTGCAATACGCATCAGATTGTTAGCTTCAAAAGATAACAAATTTTGGTGGAAAATAGGTCAGCATACAATAAGGGATCGTTCATTGCAAGTTTTATTTCATTTATAAGGTAATAACCCACTGGTGTACGACTTCCATCAGGTGCTGCCACATAACTGCTACCGAAGAAATGGCCGAAGTTGTGATGTGCTTAAAAATTGATGGTTTTTAAGTTAACTTCTTCTTCTTTAAGTTGACTTCTTCATTAAGTTGTTCACACATTTGCTCCTTTTTCAAATAAGTGCTGTGAAATGACTCATCGAAGGCATTCTCGGATAAATTTTCGATTGCGATCAGATTGATGTAACAAAAATAAGTGTATGTGACGTGATCAGTGAACAACAAACCCGGTTTTCGATCACCACTGGTGAACTCGTGAGGAAACACCTCAGTACCAACGCGATTGATTGCAACCGTGAAAACATGATTCGCAATTGCCGCATTACGTGCCTCTATGCTCCATAATGGTTCACTGTTTTTTAACGGTTCCAATATATTTGTTTTACAGCAAATTTCATTCAAAAATATTCTCGATAAATGATAATAGTAATTAACAATTAATATCCTTATAAATTCTTAGTACAATTACAATTACTATTATTATCATTGTGAGTTATATAGTAGATGTCACAAAGCACATATATGAATGCGTAACTGAAATGAATACAACCTCAGATTGGAAACAGTGGCACTCGGATTGAAAATAATCTCAGCTCCGTTCAGAGCGTACATCATCCAGTTTAGCGGATGATGTCGTCCGTAACAGATGTTCACTGCAATATTGCCTGAAATTTTATACTATCACTTCGGTCACCCTGTTAGGATTGCAGTCCTTTTAGCTTTTTTTGCATTGATTTACGATAAATTCCGAGTGGAGTTTGGTTGCTCGACAATATTAATTATTACTGCTATCAGTATAAGTATTATCGCGAGAATGAACGTAAATTATGAACCTAAATTACAAGACAATCTTATTCAATAGAACTGAACTGATGATTTGAAAGATTTACCAAATTTAGTTTCAAATACAGGATGTCCCAACGTTGATTCCATATAATAAGATGACTGCAAAATATATTTTTGTTTCATTAGTCAGCATAGACGAATGTTCGACTGGCTATCAGTTTACAGTTTTGTTACTTCAAATTCTCTTTGTAAACATTCATAGCCTTCATGCAATGTACAAATAATCATGGCGAATTCTTTCTTAAATTCAGATGGATAGTGAGAGCAATGCTGAAACGTAAACGTAAACTAACCTCATTGAAGTCACCAACTCGAGGAATATGATTCTTACGCGTTTTACCAATGATATTACCCGTGTGCGATATTACTACCGCAGAGTTCCAAATTACACCATTTTTATCTCGCTCCAATATTGGCGATATTATTACTATGCCATGATTTTTGCATAACTGTAAATATAATCACGTAACGTACAAATATTCTTCTCGTTAGAATTGATTACTTTTGTAACATTCTCCACAAAAGTCATCTTATTTCTCTTGCTGTGCCAGTTTCTGAGAACAATTAATTCAATTGCTTTGGAGATCATTGAAACGTAAAATAGTGAAATGGCAACAAAGTTGATTTTGTCGATTTTGAGTAGATGTTCTGACCGCGAAGACTTATATATCGCAGTTGTGAGCGATTAGTTGATCTATTTGCATCGGACCAGCATAAAAGTGTGGAGAGGTCAAAAGTTCGAACTGGATTAAGTTTAGCTTAAGCTTAGCATTAGGCTAAAACCTGGGCTCAAGCTAAGACTTGACTTCAGTTTTACGCTCAAGCTAAGAACACCTTTTCATCAAACAAGACCTAACACTGTTCCAATTCAATTTTCAACTCTTTTCTGAAGATGTTAAATCAGCGATTGGTTGACGGGCGATCTGTTACTAGTAGTTAAGCATTCAGTCAATCTTTGTTCTCAGAACTCACTCGAGTAGAGTACTAAAGGAAGCCTTGAATTTTTGATAGAACGAAGGTGGTTTGGAGATAGAACAAAATCAAGGATTGTTTTGCTCAGGTGCTCTCGTCAGTGTGTAGAACAACAAGACATAAGGGACAAGTTTAAACTGACACTTAAGACAGGGAGTACTTAATGAAAGTATTCTAAAAACTTCAACAATTCAGTTCACTTCTTTCTTATTTATTGGGAGTTTCCACTTTTAGATTTGTGAGGTGTAATTCAAGGTATGCAAAAGCAGCTTCAAAACTGTTAGCACTGCATTCGATGAATCCAAAAGATATTCGAAAGTCTTTTCGTATGATGACAAACTGTCAGCAGTTGCACTTATGGTCACTTCTCAAAAATGTCTACTACTCTGAACTAATCCGTTGGATGCTACTTCCACGAGTACGGGTTTGTGCCCCCTGATCAGTACACAATTTAATAAGTGCAACCGGACCAATCGCAATTTTCAGCTTCGTTGTGAAGTAATGATTTCAGAAGCATGAGGGAAGGAATAAGTGCTCTTTGAGTTTCAACGGAGAAGAAGGCGAAGTTTCAAAGAGGATTTCCAAAAGTAGTAACTTGTCTCAGAAATGAAACTGTAACACCGCTCTCTGCGTCCTCTGCAAATTCCGTCCATGGTAAACGTTCACGAGTACAGAACGCGAATGGCATTGCTTCAAATAATAACTTTATTTTCTAGAATATTCCTGCTTTATCTGTTATTTTCAATCAAACAATATATTGTTCTCATCAGCTGTACTCATACTCATGAAATGAACTAAATTCGATTGTATCCATACAATCACCAAAAATAATAGCAGTAACAAATAATATAGATAACAGAAAATATACTCCAAGTTTCTTGCAAGGCGATAATTTGCGCATTTGCTTTACAGGCAGCCTCAATCATTAGTTGAATTCGGTTATGAATTGCTGATCGCTGCTTTTCAACTGGTTCTGTTGTTCGCTCAACGATTGCATTTTGGATGGCTGCTATTCTTACCTTAACAATGTCAGTAATTAATGGCATTGGTGACACTATTATCCGTATTCATGATCAATGTTATTGGTTACATTGATCATGATAGTGATACAGATAAGAATAATTTTGTTAACGGTCGTAAAATTAGGAATGGTAAATGCGATTGAAGAAAATAACACCTTGCGAGTTGACCGTAACTGCTCAGTTTCCGCATTGAATATATATCCTTTCAATTCGAAATTATTTTCGTCAGCTAACTTGATCAGATCTTCATCTATATCCAATTTCCTAAAATAAAATAGAGCAATGAAGTAGATTTGCCAATGTAATTAATAGTTAGTTAATTTCCATTCTTTATTTACGGAATTATGAAACAAATATCAGAGATGAGTATAAGAACATGTCGCACTATCCGAGCGAATGGATACACGAACAAATATTTTTAAAAAACCTCAAATTATTGCCATAAATCAACGATGAAACAGCATTGTACTCGTCTTCATTCAATCGTTTTTTGAGAATATCGTCTATGTTCGTCAGTTCATCCGCCTTTTGCATTTCGTTTTCCTTCGTATTTATAAATAATTTGATGTTTAAAATGCCTGGATCAACCTCAAACGATTCGGATTCAATGCATCGAAAACACGTTTAGATATTATCCAATTGACGCGGTACAATATCTTTCAAGATTAACTTCCTCAAGTGGAAAGATTCCCCAAGTTCATATAAGAATGATGAACTAAGAAACAAACAAAAATAGCAATTAACAAGCAAAAACTTATCAGTTGAATAATGAACAAAAATGCGACAATATTTTACACAGCAAAAGTTCGAATCAACGATGAACACCGCTCTAAACAACCGATAATGGCAACTGTCAATCAGTTCTGCGAAACGAGTGTCTGCTGCTGTTGGTTCAGATATTAATTAATGACGACCTCTCGACTGTGTTAATAACGATGACAACAGCAACAATAATGCGAACAACACTAACAACTATTACAACGACACTCTTACTTTAGCTATCACTATTGCCCTCATCACTGAATCAGAATAATTTAGTCAATAAGTAATTTTTTAGTCATTGTACAATAAAAATATTAAACTATAAGATTTCGACTGATTATATCAGTCTACAGCGCAATCATAGATAATACAATGTAATATGTGAGCAACGGAATAACTAAAGTGATCAAACCAGACTGCGATGAAGGTCAGACAAAGCAATATCTAACAGTGATAAGAATGATGCTGTTGCTATGCAATATGACCATTTCGGTAACGACAATGAAGATATCAATATCAACGAAACAAAATGCACTAATGGTTGTTACATCAACACTAGTGATGCCTCTATTCCAGTTAAAACTATTCTATCCCTGTTCTTTTCCAAGGAATAGAATAGAACAGTTCTCAAATGAGGAACGCACAGGATAGAATAGAATAGAGCCGTTTTTAGAGCGGAATAGAACAGAATAGAATAGTTTTCAAAAAAGTGGCATGTGGCTCATAAGAGGAAGATTTCCATTCGTTATTTTTGATCTAATAATAATCTTCCTTTTCCACTGTTATCGTCAACAAATAATTCCTTCTTTACAATCGTTCAATTCCTTCTTTTATTTTACACAAACTATTTGTCACTGTAAGCATGAGGCAGTTAATTTTCTTGAAATATATGGATCGATCCTCTTGGCTAATGATGCTTTTTTTTCTACTTTTAATGTTCAATTCCGTTCTGTTATATTCTTCAGCTCTTCTTTTCTGTTCTGTTCTGTTCTCTTCTGCATGTGCCTTTTTTGAAACTTTTCTGCTTTACCCGTTGAATTATTCTTTTCCCCATTTTCATTTTTGATAGCCATTTTGTTTTGGCATTTCGGAATTTTAGAATTGTTCTGTTCTGTTCTGTTCTATTCCTGTTCTCTCAGCGTGGTGAAATAGCAAGAAATATGATGATAATAACTGTGCAGTTCGTCCCGACAGTTTACTCTCAAACCGAAGCACATCTTCTCATGGCGATAAATCTGGATTAAACTGATTTGTTCAAGCAGACTAAATTTTTCTGACTGAGCATGGAATTTTATTGGTAGCGTAAAATGTGAACATTTCTATAATGGATCGCAGCTGGAGTTCAGAGTGTAATCAAAAAGTGAGAATTGGATATTTGTTCAAGTTCGAATTGTGACTTTGACCTACACACATCCATATCTCCTGTATGAGAATTATAAGCCATGAATATCAATGGTGCAACTTTCCACATGTTAAATAGTCAGCTTATGACGGCTGATCAGTTAAAATCAAATGTTACGGAACATATATGATGAAAGGACGGCTTAATTGCTAATTAAATAAATAAATTGGGAAAGCAGACTGTGAATGTCGAGTCTTCAGCGAAGTGTGAACATCAACACTTTTTCAGGCGATCCAATGTCGTGAAGTGAAAGAGTTGCAATTCTTAAATGATAGAGATATGCAGTCGAATCTCAGGTTGCGTTCATTACTCGACTTTTCACTAGTAACGTTCATGTAAGAGCAATCTTTATAATATGGGCACTGCGTGTTTCATGTTCAGTCGAATTGTTTGCTAAGATGTTCGTAGCAACTGACAATTTTTATATAGAACATGACTCTTGGTAAAGAAGTACATATGCTTGTATTTTATTAAAATTCAATTCAGTTGTATAGCTTTATAAAAGAACCAACCCCAATTGGTCAAGTTAATCCTTCTAATAATAACCATAACCATCTAATAAACATATCGTTTTCAGACAAGCTCTTCAACAACCTCTAATCTTTTAGAAAATGAACTTCAGTTTGAGAAAAGTACTCGTACCACTTTGCAGAAGAGAATTTCATTCCCTTGACATATATCACTGCACAAATAAAAACACACTTTGATGCACATGATTATTCTGATATTAACGTTGGGCATTACATGTGCATTTTTTCGTTGGATAGCGGTCTAGCAAACTGCTTTTTTGCGAACGATAGCGGAATAGCGGACTGCTCCTGCTATTCCTCTAACCGTACATCAGCGATTGAACACATAAGTCTTGCACCATTAAGATGCGTAAATACAAATTTGCGCTCTAACACTGCACTTAATTCAAGCCTACCGTCCTCTTGAACGGTTCAATGTTGAGTTTGCCTTTGATGCAGCAGCACTACCATCCCATTACAGCTCGTTATGCTATGTGACTGTGTTGAGTGGTGAGAGGAGATGAAACTTGATGAATCATAAATTGTAATAATATGCACGGGTCTAACCCCTAATGAAGGAATGACGACGAACTGACTTTCGCAATGTTCACACGTATGGGATTTAGATTTAGCAAATATCACACAAACAAATCTTTCACAATGCGCACACGCAAAAAAAATCCCATGCAGTACTTTGTCTGAATGTAAACATGCATAACCAACGAACGAATCACTGTATCCGATAATGTTCACTTTGAATATACATTGTTGCGACATGGAATTGTGGAGGAATTTTGATATGAGTAACAAACTGATGCTTATTAATGACTGGTGATTTTCTGGTGCTTATTGACTGTTGATTATTATTGACGACTATTATAGAATGATGCAATAAAGATTTTCAACTGTTTAATGTCGCAGTAAGGTTTTTCCCAAACAAATAAGTGGTGCAAGCACAAACGAGCAATTTAAGGTAAGTGATACAACAGTTAGTGGATGATTATCTGACGAGAACGAATCAGTATCAAACGAGCACAATCAGTGTCAAATGATTTATGCAAATCTTCGTTTCTGCTAATTGTTATAGTTCATTTTGATTCTTGCTTTATGCAACATTCTAGAAACCAATTTTTTTCATATTTTCCATTTGATTCAGGTTATGGCGACAGAATAGAACGATTTGATGAAGTGAAACAAAAACGCATAGGGGCCATATATACCAGAAGAGCAAAACTATTCAGCACTTCAAAAATGAAAATTTTATGTTTACTGCTGTAATACGTTCAACACACGTGTCCAGCAATATAATTTCTACTGAGAATTCATGAAGAACAGATCGTATTCGTGTCGTCTAAAATCACTACGAATTTATGGCGTAAATGATTTGATGTAGTAATTTCAAGATGAATGCGATTCGTTACGTGAATCAGTTCACACTTGAATCAAACTTCAATTTGTTACAATATTAAAAGAAGAATTACGAATGAGTAGACTGAATCACATTGGAATAAACCCATCTATAGATCGAATGAAAATTTCATATGGGAACGAGCTTATAGCGTAGGTTGGATTATTAAGAATATGAATTTATCACTGATTCTGTCTATTGTCTTTGATTTCTTCTCATCCACTTATCACTGTTTTTTCTGATCATTTGACACCACTAGCAATTAAAGATTTCCATTTAAAATTTCTCATTGTCATTATTTGCTAACAGTAAAAATCTTCCATAATTTTAGAGTTGCACGATCAATGGTCAACTTATATCATGTGTCATAGACGTCCATCACCAAGTCATTCCACTCACAAATTATTTCATGACCATCACTCAACTTATTTGCATTTCATCTGTGCACATTACGGTACATAGTTCTACGTAACAGTGATGCGATGTGAGCAGTGTTCGCAACCAATGGACCCCGTTGGGAAGCTAATTGGCCGACGAGGGACATGCTGTGAGCATAAGGTAACGCTTGTGCTCTTAGAAATTTCCATCCGACTTGTCTATCGCACTGTGTAGTAATGATACCCATTCCATTTAATACACAGTCGATTATCCGATTTTCACAAGTTGTCAGTTTGCAAGGTTCAACTCTCATACACAAGCATTGCTTGGCAAAAGACTATTTCGGTCACCTCTCGAACGTATCCATTTTTTTGATATTTCTGTATCGTGCACGTGGGCGACACACCCGATGCCCTTCTGTGGGCTAACACAAGGATTAATTTATCGTCTGCACCCACACCAGGAGACGTGCTCCAACAATAAGCACTCAACCTTTCAACGAAACAGTTTTCCCAACCCGGACCCGAACCCTATGCCCACCACACGCGACTGTCACAATACCCACTGAACCACCAGGCCATCACAAATTAACCGTTCGAAACAATTCAATACACTGAAAACCTTTAGCTCCTCATATCTCACGTTCACTTTGGCAGGTAACCAAACTGGCGATGATCCAAAAGAGGGCTGAGAATTATCACTGAAGCACGTTACTAGCTCTGTCTTACCGACTACACTAAAGCTTTTAATATCTGATATGCTAATGGTCATGATGTCTCACTGATTTATGCTCTTGTGAATAATCTTTTAATTCTTGGCTCTTAGTCAGTAGCTCTAATGTTAATGAAACGTTATTATAACGACTAATCTGAATGATTTTCAAGACGACGCGCTACTGAAAAACCACTTCAACTTGTTTTGCTTATTGTTGTTAATTTTAATCAGACTCATTTCCCGAATTAATCACGGTTAATGCAACAGTTTAAGACCAAACCCGAATAGGTTGCTGCAGAATGGCTGTAAGTATATTGTGGTATTCATTTCATAAGCATATAATTTGGTGCCAGTGCCAGTTCTAGAATAAAGTTCGGAATCCGGATTGCACAAAAATCCTTCGCGGGGTATCAGTCATCACGTTATGTTGCGAAGGAATGAATCTCCTGTTCGCAGGGACGTACGTCTATTCTCGGAAAATATCTCCCACCCAAGAAGCTCTCATGAAACAAGTAAAATAACAGTAATTCCCGGCCGTGATTTATTCATCATAGTGGCATATCCGAAAGGGGGGAGGAGTAGGGACGCATTATTCTCAGCCGTAGGTCACAATGACGCAGCAGTCAGATTACTCGTCGTTTGACGGCGATAAATCTGAATCCTTCATCAGCACAACCATGACTTGAAGCAGTCTGTGTCGTCGTGTTCGAGAAAATGTGTCAGGAATTTAAAAAAATTATAATCCTCGAGAGACAAACGTAGTGCGAAAGGCTCACACGGTGATTGCGTTCAAGGAATCACTTATCCCTCTCGTTGAAAATTCCGTCGCACCCGCGGAGGGGATGACTGATCTGAAATCGTCACAGGGTATGATCCGATTCCGAACTCTTCTTCAGCAACTTACTAAAATATTCTGAAATTAGCTTTTAGCGATAAGTTTACATTTCGTTAATATATTCTTTCGTAAGTTATGTTGGATGGAAGGGAATCGATAAGTTTCATATTATTTAAAGGAGCGAAAAAGAACCAAAAAGATGGATATGTGCAATTGGCAATTAAATAATTCCCTATCGATATTGTGTGAACGTTTACGGTCTGAAAAATTGCTTGTGGCGAGTGAATTAGAGAATATACAACGATTAAATGAGCAAATTGATGAAGAGCAGTTACTGCTGGCACAGCTTTCTTGGATCGTTAACCGGCAACAGGTTTTTGCATTCATTCTTTTTGTTGTAGTCACCTCTGTTTCTGTTGATTGAGTTGCTTCGGGAACGAAACAACCATTGTCGTCATGTTCTGATTACGGCAGCGCATAACAAATGTGAATACTCATCGCTGAATATGAATGAATGAATTTAGACGAAAATGAATTGAACTTAAAGATATCTAAGAATCAGTTCAAGCCGTAATTTTTAGCATTTAATGTGGAAGTAAATAAACTTTTAGGATATTTTGAATCGATTAGTGAATTCACATCCAAGTGTGTTACCAGAGAACAGCTGTTTACTGAATGCTCAGTTGGATTCGGCTGATTTTATCGAAGCATATCAGCGTATTGATGCGCATCATTATAGTTCGTTGACGTCAATCCTTAACACTCTCTACAAATCACCGAAATCAGTTGCTGAATTACTGAATGCTTCTGATCAAATTGTTAAGGTTGCCCTTTTCAGTTCATATAATCTACTCACATTGATTCTCAACATTTTGTTAATTGTTATTGTTCTTTGATATTGGTTTATTCTAAGTGTTCAATAGCTCACTTACCAGATTCGCTTTATTGGTAATCATGTGATACAATGTTGATGTGATCAAAATCATCAAATTGCAACTTTCATTATCGTTTTGTAAATGATGCAATTTGCTAATGTTGACTGCAAATTAACCAGTTGATATAATTTATAGGAAAGTGAAGAGAGCAATGAAGGATTCGTATCGTGTATATTCAGTTTTTTGTATGGATGTTGTGTATTTCCGAACGATGAGCGTTATTTATTGGAAGTTTTATCGTATCTAATTGATATGCAGTTGTCGTCGAACAGTGATCCTAGACGTGTTTTGCGCAAGGGCAATGCTGCGTTCTGTCGTCTTTATCGGTTGTTCTCTGAAGGATTGTTCACTGCGAAGGTAATTTTGTGTTCTGAATCGTTATGATTATCATTGATGTATCCATATTGCAGATATTTCTAACCGCTGCTTTACATGACCCGGTTATGTATGTCTTAAGTCAGGATGATATATTTCTCGACATTGATCCATCCAAGTCGGCAATTCGTTTTCCACCAGAGGAACGTAGAAGAAGGTATCTCATTTACGTTTATTATTCACTGAAAGAAAGAGATTGTTCACGGGCACTTTTGGTATGAATGAGTGCGATTTGAGGTGATTGATTGAGTGAATTATTTACATAATAGTTGATCTTCATTATAGCATCAGCTTGATTATAGATTTGGAGAGGATGAAAACTCACTGAGTTATTTACAAAGATTGAGTGCACATCGCAAAGTTATCGAATCGAAACTGATTGCAATTAGCACTCGTTTTGTTCAAGGTTTGTTATCTGTTTGATGCTAATACTATCGTCAGTCAAACTTCATAGTGAAGCTGTTAACTAGAATATTTCATCACTATCCAGTAGTCATCACATTATCCTATTGCTTAAGTTTAGCATTATCAATACACTTTAGATGAGTTTATAACGCAGAGTGCAGCAGTTAAACTTGTTAATTCAATGTGTTTCATTCATAATAGCAATGCTTCGTATAGAGTGTTGTAATAAAGCATTCTATAACAGGTATAACAGAAGCAATGAGCTGTTTTCCACAGAGTTTGAGTTGGCTTGTTAAAGAATTGTATTCGACGTTAATCGATCGCAATAAACTTACAACTGAACAAGTTTGATTTCCATTTGTTTGTGCTTATTCATATTATCATTAACAAATTCATAAGTGAGAGAAATTCAAATTAATAAGTAAATTGTTTACTTTCAGCATAAACAATATAAATAAGATTAAACTCATTGGCCTTACGGGACTTCCGATTACAGATGCGTATTCAAAAAAAAGATCATATCAAATTAAATGCCCGTCACAATTTTGAATTCTATTTCCAACTGTTAATTCTAGTTTGCGAGAGTTCATTGTTTACAATTCAAGCGAGACACGGCATATTCCCATGAATGTATCAATCCTTGTCAATGTGTTCATTTCGAAACGACTGTGCCATTTGTGGATTAATGCTGTATAATAGATTGATATCATGAATAAGGATTACAGGCATCCATAATATGTACAGATTTGATTTTCACATATCTAATATGTCCGGCTATCGCAAATCCAGAAACATTGGGAGTTATTTCGGATACACCAGTCACTTATATTGCGAGGTTATTTTGTTTGATTTGAAATTTAGACTTTGATTGCATTGTAAAAGGTAATCGTGATTGATTGTAAATACTTCATATGCTAATTGTAAGTGTTTTTTATTTTCTAATTCACAGTGCGATAGTACTTATTATGAAAGTCAGTTACAGGTTTAACTTAATGCAAGTTGGTCAGATATTGCAGACGCTTGCGTTAGCACCTTATGAGCAGCCTCATTCTCATCTCGCTTACTTCTATTCACATTTTGATCAGGTTCAATATTTCTTATTGTTGTTATTATCAACTATTATTATTACTATTTTTATTATTAATTATTATTATTGTCTTCTTTTTTGTGCTAATGTGAATATGATGTAAACCTCAATTCAGGGATCAATGGCACAAATCGTTCATCGAGTATTAGAAAGCAGTGGAGAGTCTTTAAATGAACTCTTTTCCAAGAACACCTTCGACAGTCATCAGTGTGAACAACATCTTAGACGCTCTTTTGTTGCCAATTTCTCTGAGCTTAATTGCTTTGTGAGTGCTTTCTTATGTTGCAAGGCACTCTTTTTATTATTAATATCCTTAACGCTATAACATTTTATACAAATTACAAAAATGAACCCCACAAAAAGGGATAAATCTTCTCATTGTTCTGATGTAATAATTACAGCATGCAATATTACGTTCGAGTGCAATCGAACGGATAACTGATACTAATATTCGTCGCGATATTCGCAATCTGATACGTCGAATGCCATCTCGTTTCGATGCTCCAAATTCCCCTCAGCGCAATATTGATACCAAAAATGAGGTTTTCTCGACATTATACTTTATCATTTATCCATTATTCAGTCGTTACTCCTTTCAGGTTTATGCATTATATTCGTCATCAGTAATAAAGTTCCTTTATTAAGTCAATGGTGGGGATGGAGTAATCATTGAATTTTTCACTTTATTGACTCTTTTTTTTCGTTTGAGCAATTTATACGACTGGCAAACTAGCGAATCTATTCTCATTTTATCACAACGGCAAGTGTTCGCTTTGTGTATTCTCGTATAACAATATTATAATACGTTTATTGCAGTCGAGAATGTCTCCTCCGATCTCAAATAAGTCAGATGGAAATACTCAAAATTCAACTCTATCGCCAACTTCGTCCCGTAGTAACAAATTACGAACATTCGCAGATAGAGGTGAATATTTAAATCGTGATTGTGTTGACCGATTAGGCTGGAGAATGTTACCGAGTGTGTTACGCATAGTTGATGTATTTGAACATAATTCGTTCCGAAATCTGAATGCATCCAAATTATATGATATTTATTGAACAGTTCAAACGGTTGCTCACAAAGGACAGTTACGTTTGCGCAGTCAACACTCTTCACAGCAGGACAGTAATGGGTCTCATCCAGGAGCTGCATCCAACGTTGAGGTTGAACGTTTATTCATTTGTATTCGATTTGAACGCGTTTAAATTAATGAACGCTATTTATTATCTGTCGAAAGTATGTATAGTGAGTCGTCATTAATACATAGCACAATAACGAATGCTTACTGATGAAATACAATCATTTAGGTGTTGATATTTGCATTAGGCGACAATAGTGAACCGCTGGGATTGTGTAGTGAGGAGAAGTTTATGGAGTCGTTACGGCAGCCGTTATCGATCAGAAAACATAAAACTTCTGACGGTGCATCTGAGAAACGAACTCGTTTCCTTGATTCTGAGAGTATTGGTATTAATTTAGTCTTATTTATTTATTGATCGTTTCATATATTTATTGTTTGTGTCGTTTCGTTGCTTGGAAGGAATGATCTAATTGAAGGTATGTCAGATCGAGTAACTGATGCTGGAAGTGAAGATGAAGAAGAAGGCGCTAGTTTGTCGTCATCGATTGAAGGTATGCATGTCTCTTCATTGTATCATGAATTTCATGTGATTTTAAGGAGATGATTAAGAAGGAATTTAATGGTTATAAACGGTAACAATGATGATTTAGGTAATGCAGAGGATGCGCTAGAGGATGACGCCGAGGACGTTTCGTCAACGTTGCCGGATAACTTCAGTGATGTTGGTTTGATAAGTGCAAATGTTTCTGGCAGAGGCTCTCCTTCGATCAGTGGGCCACCTTCGGTGAGTGGTCGAGATACACCGCAGTCATCACACACGGACGCGGCAGTTCAGCAAGGTCTTTGAATGCTTCATCTTATTCTTTACGGAACATTGAACATCTGATTACTTTCATCCAGAAAAGTGCTTTTAATTTCTTGATCGCTTTGATAAAACCGGTTCTAGTTGAAGTGATAATGATGTTAAAAATTGAATAACTCGTTTAATAATTTTTATGGATCAGTGTGATTTTAAAGACATAAATTAAAGATACTTCGAATGCAAATGCAAACAATACAACGAGAACACGTCATCATCTTCATCGGTCGAACATGCCGAATCTACCGTTGAGTGTACGTCGTGAGAATTCCGAAGGACTTGAAGATAAGTTCGGTAAATTCGGTCTTCCTCAGCAAGACAACAAACACCGATATCGTACGTTCTATTTCAGTGCATATGACATTTATTACAGATCGTTTATTCCATCCTAAAGGCATATAGAGTTGTTTCGACTTTTATTCATTGCCCAACCAATTCATATTTGCATGCAGAATGAGTATTTGCGAAGTGGGTATCTTGGGATGAGTAGTTATATGTGTTATTACATATAAATGTTATAGTTATGCAAGTTATTTATCTCTTTAAGTCACTTTCAAAGCAGTCTAAATGTTCACTACAACATTGGCTCTTTGCACTCATTCATAGATGATTTCGTTTTAATTCAATGGAGGGTGACTAGTTGTTGAGTGACTGTAATTGAAGGTGATGATACGCACTCTTTGGTGAGCGATAGTTGGTCAACAGATGTTCAGCCATCAGACACGGAAGGCATCATGACAGACACTCGTCACGAAGCGATCAGCAATCTGCCTGCAAATATCCAACAGCTTTTACAACCACCTAATAATGATACCAATAATACACATCAAATACCAATTGTCAACGAAGAAACTGCACCATCAAGACCGCTTTCTGCGGTCACCAATAGAATGACTAATAGTTGCGTTTCTGTTTCAATCTTATTGAATCATATTTCTTTTTACTTGTATTCATGAATGTCCTTTTGGTGATGTGGCCACTGTTATGTTTCAGTCTGTGCTGCTATATGTTTTTTGGATCTAAGATTGCATGTAAACATGTCCTCGATATTAAAGGAAAAAGGTGAAGGGAAACACTTCGCAGAGAGACTGATCGTGAGTCCACGATAGAGATATCGTCGTATGTTGGTTGATTTGAATTGAAGAAGTCTTGCGAATGTGATAATAAAAATATTGAATTAAGGACTGGCGACATGCACAACAGCAAATAATAACGCTGCAACGGCAAATATTGCATCAAACATAACTGCTAATCAAGCAGGTGCAGCCTCTTCGTCCTCGCTGGGTATATTGATGAATTCAGAGGATAGAAGTGATACGTGGTCTGTTGATGCGATGGCGAGTGATTCAGAAGCAGATAATATGCTGGTGCATAATCGAAATGATGACCTATTGCTGATCAATGACGACGATTCCACTGATCAGCGCATTGATACCGCATCTGGTTAATATTTGTTTCGTCATCTACTTATTGTTCAGTTCAGCAATTTATTGCGTTCATGTGTTCATTGTTCATCTCCTATTCAAAATGAAACGAATCTGCAGGAACCAGCGGTGGCGATACGCCGTTGCTGATGTCAACTCAAAGTGAAACGAGTTTAGCGTCAGGTGTCATAAGTGCCGCAACACAATCTAAGCATTTGAATCCTTCAAAGAATGTAACGACTGATTCATTGAACGAGCAAATTCACCGCGGTAATATCGATTCGTCAACTAATGATCCCATCAGCAACAACAGTAATCGTTCGCATCAGCAACAGGCCAAGAAGTATTTTTGTGTTATTTCCTGTAAACTTGATTCTCTGACTGATATTTCAAGATGTTTATCACGTTCAAAGGAGTGCTATTTCAACATTGCGGCTGATCTGTATTTTATTGCATTTTTTTGTAAGTAATGATCAGTTAATGGAATTGAAGTTGAATAAATGAAAATAGATGTAATAAACATAGGAAGTTGCCTCCGGTGGACGTGTCGGTATTCGATGAAATACCATCAAATAGCGCATTGCCAC
Source organism: Anisakis pegreffii (assembly GCA_035041965.1). Taxonomy (NCBI): domain Eukaryota; kingdom Metazoa; phylum Nematoda; class Chromadorea; order Rhabditida; family Anisakidae; genus Anisakis; species Anisakis pegreffii. The sequence goes on from JAPYMA010002233.1 coordinate 58,183, forward strand.
CTAATGTTCCGTCAATTGGTGAAGTAGCTGCCAATGGTAATAGTAGAGAACGTTTAAGACGTCAGTCGAGCGGCAGTTCATTCTATTCAAAATCTGATATCGATTCTGAGTTTTCAAAGTTAGTTTTTGAGATATTCATTTTTTTTGAGATATGCTCTATTATTTTACGTGACTTTGTGTGTTACTCATTGAATAATATCTCTCCTGCTCTGTTCCTTTTGAAAGTGAATGTGTTGTTATGACTGAATATATTAACAGAATGAAATATTGAAGGTGTATTTTATTGCGTTCAATAATGAAGATTTGTTGATATTTCGCAAAAAATTTGAGCTTATGATTGTACGATTACTCAGATTCAAGCTACTAGTTAATGATAATATCTCCTAGGGATATTCACTGTGTGGAAAAATGAAAACTTATGACATAAATATATTAAAACTTGAAGAGATCTGAACGAAGATGCGCTGTCGACACTACTTGCCGAGTATGTGCCCATGTCGTCGTCCTATAATCCAACCAGTAACATAATGGATTTAATCACGACCAATGCCAATTCACACACAACGTCCACGAGTCCAGCCGCATCCATATTGGCACGAGCTGGCTCATTTTGTAACGATGACATTGACAATCAGTCAATTTCGCAACAGCGCGATCATTCTCTTAGTCCCATCAATAATACGTTCCCATCCAATGTTCGTTTCGTACACTGTTTATAATATGAGATATGTAGTCGTTGAGAAAGCGGGTGCATATCATTCGTGATATTTTGAGGTGACCAAACAGAGGAAAGATGTATCGGAAATGGATAGAGTTGGCGAGTTGAGTCAGTCGAATGCATGCTGCCCACATTCAAGTGACGTTCACAACGATACTAAACTAGCTAATTCTGATGAAAAATCAGAAGACGGCGATAAATCGACCAGCAAGAACGTTGACGTAAATACAAACGCGATATCAGGTTCGTCGTTTCTATCGCCACGCACAAGTGACATTTATCGTTGAATTCATCATAAGTGTGTTTTGTATCTACACGACTTGCTTTTAAGTAAGAGACTTTATAATGTTGTCGTGCGAGTAAGCCGTTAGCAGTCATCAAAATCAATTTATGGTACAGACGAATCATTATTCTGTCATCGTCAGAGTTGATGTCAATTCTGATTCATTGAATTCAGGAGGTATTCAAACAGCAGCAACTGCCAATACGTCAGGTTTTGCACGTAAGAAGATAAATATCTTTCAAGGACTGCAGAAAGTTGGCGAATCACTCAAAATGCGTAAAGGTTTATTTCACTGAAATGCTAATCATTGTTTACTTTCTTTTGTAGTTCATCGTAAATTTTATTTCGGTGTAATATTTCGCATTTGTATGAAGCATTTACACAAAATCAAATGTACTCAAGGCATGGCAGTGAGTTCTTTAAAACAGTCACTATCTCAAGCGACAACGATGAATGAATTAGCATCAGTTGATGCCAATTCAAATCCATCAATGTGTGTTTCGAACGACAAACCGAACACATTCAAACGAGATACGCAGCAAGATATCACTGGTATTTACCTGCTTTCACTGATTTCATTTCATTCTATTCGTAATGAAGTGCTCATCATCTTATCACTGTTTAATTATTTAATTCATGTATATTAATCCTAATTTATCATCCTAACAAACTTATTTCCTAATCCAAAACCGCCATTCTGTTGTACTCTAGTCATATCGGCAAATTTTTTCAAGTTCACATGATCGATTTAATATCGCTTTCAAAAGTAGTGTTGCTTCTTGTTATCGTTGAAGAATATTGTGGTTAACAAGATCCGAATTTTCAGGTCGAAAGCGTCTAACCGGCAGTCATTCAATGGGTGAGTTGGGATGTTTGAGAGAGAAGAACGAAAGTAACGAACACACAGCAAATGCGATTCTCGATAAGTATAAGGGTAAACACGCGATTGTAATTGATTACAATAATTCACCCGATAATCTCGAACGCGTCTCGAATCAACTCCATCCTGCTCAGGTTCACTTCTTCATTCATTCATTAGTATTGTACTGGTATATATCCTTCAGATGTTTGCTTTTGTTAAGATGCTTCCGCATTGAGCACCCTTCCAATAAATAAAACAACAACACTCATTGATGCTGCTGATGTTTCGGCTCATTAATCCATAATCATAGCGCGAAGAAATAAATTAAATTGCTGCGGTCTTAGTCGAAATAATCACTTATCTGCGATCATTGAAATATGTGCCTGCGAAACAAGAATGTCATGCGAATCATTCATATAACCTTCATCATCCAGCCGAAGTATCATAGAAAGTAATACAGAAATAAGTTGGCTGTTTTAGAAGTTATTCGATTGATCCGTTTGTACTCTGATCGCATTCATTTTATTTTCTTATGGAAAGGTGATAAATGCAACAAAAGTTGTTTGTTGTTTGCAATTTGTCTTTTTATGTTTTTAATCTTTCTCACAAGTCACATTCCATATCGCTTTCATTTCATTTGAACGATGAAGTATACTTAAAGTGGAGTGATATTCAGCAGTGCATCTCAGTGCTATCGTCATCATCGTCGCTCTCCTATCTGCCCTACTACGACGCGAATAACGTCACTCAGTGTCGTGCTTTTATCGATGCCAAACGTAAATTACGACTTGTGCTCAGTTCAATCGGATCATCTTCATTACCAGATCTCTCGAACATGACCATCAGCGAGCATTCGACTGTCGATTATTCGTTATCATCCGCAAATCAGATCAATAAGTTCGTTCTTTATAACCGATGTTATTCCGATTGGTAGCGATGTTGTTCACGGTAGAATATAAATGAATGTGACAGTGTCGATAATTACTGCGCGATATGCAGTTGTATATTAACGTGTTCATTCGTGTAAATTGATTTTTTGATGATGATTTCGTTCGTATTGTAATTATTTTAACGTCAATTCCAAAATGATTAAAGTTGAATTGTGTTTGTGAATGAATTTATGAAAATGAATGAGTTCAATTTAAGAAGAGGCGAATGTAACGATGCACAGTATTTGAAGAATTTTCTGCAAATATTGCTTGCTGAAAGTATCAATGGACAAGAGAAGACATTGAGTGCTCAAATTAGAGAAGTCTTACGTTGTATCACGGTGTTCAGCGATAAAGAGTTAGTTGAAATCTGAGTTTAATCTTTTCAAAATTTGATCACTTTTGAAATTATTTTGCAAATTTTTTAATCAAATTCTTGTATTTTCTTTCTTTATCAGACTTCTGTTGTCGTATAAAATAATTTGATATAATATAAAACGTTATGATATTTATTATTGTATATTTAGAATTCGTAAGTTATTGAGAACGTTAAAGGATGAACATCGTAAACGTACTGCTTATGTTTTATACTTACAACAGTCAAGACTCACTCTCCTTCAGTATCGTTCCTATCTTGAAAAACTTTTGAACCGTGTTCAAAGGTATTACACTGTTTATTTTTTCATACTTTTATTACTATTAGACTATTTTCGATTCAGAAGTATTTCCTATTATTATCAAACTAATTCATCCGTATATTTATAATGTTCATGAGGAATAAATAATATATTCGCTACCATGATCACATGAAAATACCGTATCACCGTAATACGTTGATGTCACAGTCAGTTTTGTATTGATAACGTTAAATGTTGATATTGTTGGGGATCGTGAGTGAAATAGAAGTGATAATGAATGGAATTATAGGGAGAAATCATTAACTGTTGAATGTCTGGTTGAAGTATTGGTGCGATTCTATTTACAACAACGTGATATCTACGTGCGTCGATTCATTAATGATTTTCAGCTGTTGAAAGCACAAGTAAGTTGTCGTTGATATTTCTTCAATTTTTTAATTACAATTTAAAGATGAAGTGAAGTAAGCAGCAAATTTATCAGGATGAAAGAACAGATGCAGTCGAACGTGCGTTAACAATGTTGTATGAGCGTATGCCGAATGAGGCGATGTGGAAGGACGCAGACAAAGAGATGTTAGCTTATGCTCGTAAAAGCGTTGAACGTTCGATCATGGCACAGATTCATTTGATCGCATTCTATCCAAATGGAGAGGCTGATCAGTGCAGAGATAGGTTGGTTGCTCTCTCTTTCATAACGTTTCATTTTTCCGTTCACATGTTCAACGTCTCTGCTTGAAGACCAATCGTCTTTCATATTCAATATCAAAATATTTTTACTTGAGCTTGATTTATTTCAATGTTTGGATTAAAATTCCATCGACACCTTGGAGGTTGCTCCTCAGTGCAGTTTTTCTTGCAGTGTATTCCATAAATCGTTGCGCAAACTTGCCCAAATAATCACACCAGATCATGCTGAACTGAGAATTCCACAGGTTCGAAATTTTTAATGTATAAATTTGTTATTAGCGATGATTATGAGAGATGTGATTAGTGATTGCTTTGATGATATAAAGCAGCAGTAATAGTCAATTTATTTACTGGTTTATTTGTTTCGATTTTTTCATTATATTTTTTCGAATGTTCGAAGAAATGAACGTAAAATCAAAATGTGAACCCTCAGGAAAAAACTGGATTGTTATACATATCAGTTGATTTTTTTGCTGATTTGATTTTTGGAAAAGTGTTGATCTGATGTTGATGAATAAGATATATAAGAGTTGTTTGATTGCAGTCTGCGAAGTGAGATAATTGTTTGATCATAACAAATTTTTGATCGAAATGAATCTCTCGAAAGAGAAAGGTAGTAATGAGCAACATTTAGCGTTTCCACGGTGAATGTCCATGGCCATCAGCTCAAGCAGAGATATCGATAATCAATGCATACAAATCGCCTCGTGATAAAATCGCGTGTGTTGTTCGTTGTTGTGAAACCATCCAAAATCTAATCTTCCTCGCGCCTCAGCGCGGTACCGCTTCAGCCGACGATATCACACCTTTACTTGTTTATATCCTTATACAGGTGAGGAGCACTTTATCGGAACCGAATGAAGGGAATAGTCTCGAGACAATTGTTTAAACTGCTGATCTGTTATTCAACTGCAGTATATTTCAGGCAAATCCGCAAGCTTTATTGTCGAATATCCAGTACATTAATGGTTTTTATGGTAATCGGTTGGAAGGTGCTGAGGCTTATTGGTGGGCACAGTTCACTAGTGCAGTTGAATTTATGAAGACGTTATTGAATCGTCATTTTTAATCATTCAATCGCTTTTATATGTTATGCATCATTCATTATCGAGTTCTGTTTATATTCACTTCATTTTTTAAATTACTGATCAGTGTTATGAATTGAACATATGCGAATCTTACTTAAACGCTCAATTGAGCACATACTCCGTCGACTTATCTATGTCAACGCGGTGTTAACCTTCTCGTCAGGTTCAGTGGTTTAATAGAAGAACGCAGTTGATTCATATCCGTCTTTTTACTGAGCACTTACTTGTATCATCTACAATTAATCATTTGTTGTCGGTCATCAGTATCGACTTTATATTATTCTCAGCAACACAATCTTTGCTACGCAGTGAATTGAGTAATCTCTGAATTGTTCTCATTATTTGTTAAGAGAGGAATGAAGTGATTGGGATGGTACAATCAAGCATCCGTCCTTCTGTGTTTTTGTATGGCATTTTCGAATGCTTCAGAAACCGATGTATGTCTATTTTTGTCTATATGCAGGTAGGTGTTCGTCGATCTGGAAGTGTGGCTTTGAAATTGATATCGAAATTAAATTGAATGTTGAATTGATCACATTTGACGTGTTTTATCAGTTTCATCGTTTTGCTTTATCATTATTGCATGCTACTGTTGCATTATAAAGCATTTTGCAAATGCTTTATAATCATCAATTTATTCACTTTACTTGTCGATATTTTATTATTTCTGTATCTTATATGGTTCAGTGATATGTTATTTTGTTAGTAGTCGCATTGATCGAATCAGTTTGAAATTAGTGCTTGGTTCGGTCGGGAAGACATTTTCATTGCGAATGCAATTGGTTTTTGAATCGTTTCAGGGAATTCGGCGTTGAAAATTTAGAAGAATCATCGTATGTGTCATGTATGAATTCAGCGTTAGAAAGAAATTATCAGTGCTTTGCAGACGGCACAGTGAACACTTCAATTTTGATGGTAGGTAAACCTCATACATGACACACGATGATTTTTCTAAATTTTTAACGCTATTCAGCAATTCGTAATCGACAACACCTAAAATAGATAAATTTTATTCTAGAAGCATTCGAGTTATTAGAATGAAATGACATATCATTAGTTATTGTGATGAGAATTTTTCAGTGTGAAAAAATATCAAATTGCATATTAATGTAAGATGTGGATCGTAATTACTTTCAATACAGGTTGTATGGTGACCATATTTGTCGTTGTGACATTTAAAAATGTAATTATCATTCTGATGTTATCATTTTCATCGTTATCGGAATAAATATCTGATGCATTCGATTGTACTTGTTTCGTATTCGTTTTGTTGTCGACGCCATCATTATCTTCATCTGCCAACCAACGTTCGGGTGAATTGTTGCTTATTTATGTCAGTTTGTTGTGCTTTCTGCTGACAGTGAATAATATTGCCTAACTGATAAAAATGAATGTTTTAGAGTGAAATGGAAAGTGATGAAAGTGGTAGTCGAAATGTTTTGTTGGGCACGATTGATGAACATTTAGTGCGTATGCGTGACCATATTAAGGTGGTTCTCGGCAAACAACGCAGTAAAGTGTGAGTGGTTGTTTTATTTGTCGGGTGCATCGATCGTGTTTTATTGGGATGAGTGGTTTGATTTCGGTTCGAGATTGCATCGTGCTCATTCTTTTGCGTCGTCTTGAAATAACAACGAGCACTGTCTTGAAATACTTTGACTTGAACGCGTGTTGTGCTGCGACAAGGCGAGGAGCAGAAGTGAAGTTTATTTGTGAATAAGGTAGAACGACGAATATAAATACGTTGAGAATGAGGTTAACGATGACCGCAGAAATAAAATATTTATGATATTGACAACCGTTTGGGGTTGTTTGCAATTGTTAGACAATAACACTGATATTAATAACAACCGTACAATCGAAAAAGGTTCGGGCCTTTTGCAGTGTCGATCGGCGGAATTTTTATCAGATTACAATAGCGATGAAAGGCACATTATATAAAATGTGAGAGTTGGGGATCGGGTTACAATAGCGGTAAACGAGGCATACTGTAACTGTAAAAGAGCATAATGAGTCATGAAGCGTTGCATTGGTTTATATTATACAATTATTATTGTTGATATTTGAAATTATGGGTGAAAAGTTACTTCCGCATAATCTTTTTTGGATTTAAAATTTGATTAAATGAACGATGTGGGAAACGAGGCTAGAAGCTTTAAAGTTGAGAGGTTCCTCGCAACAAGCACTGAGCCAATAAGTTGTTTGAAAAATGAATGCACAAGAATCCTTAACGACAAACGATTGATAGTGATATCTGTTACCGGAGATATTTTGATTGATTCTTTTCGAAAAGTGGGCAACAATCAATGATAAACTCAGAATGCATCTAATAGTAAGTTGTATGAGTAACACAATTATTCAGATGAAGAACGAGGGGAGTGGGCAGCAGATTCGATAAGCGTTAGTCTGAGCAAATCACATAATGACTGTTTTTGTTTGCAATAAAGTTGTAAGTATATGTTATGTTGTTGAGAGTACACAACAAAATGTTGAGGCGATAGTAAATTTCAGATATTTTTCATACTTCAAGGAATGGCTGCGGGGCCATAAATCACAAGAAGAGTTCAATGGATTGGGTTTAGCGATGATGCCCACTGACCAAAAATTCGTTCATAGTGATTTTTTTGTTACGATGAAGAAACTTTGCGATGTTCGTTATTATTTTCCTTAACTGAAATTATAACTACCATGGTTCATTAAGTAATATTTATGCACGCAAACATCGTGGTTCTGTGCTAATGAATTAAGAGCATCGTCGTTATAAAGTGAAATTACATTTCTGTCGAATTCTCTTTGCCGCATTTAGTTTTTTTTACGTTTTTGCTTATTTATGAAACTGACGATATCGCCTTTACAGGCCGAAGTTTAATTTTATAAACTTTTAGTTATCTTAACTGACTCATTTCAGCACTTATGAGTTCTAAAACGATTCAGCAGTATGAAACACATTCAATTACATTATTGTAATGAATCGAAGAAATTAAATTAAATCAAATCAGCAAGTTGTTGTTGTAAGTTGTAAGAATGTAAAGTTGTTTAAGATGCAGCATAAAGAGGATAATGCGGTCCTAATATTTGATGATAATCGCTTGACGAAACAGCAAAAAGACTTGAATGCATCCGCTCAAGGTGTCTCAAATGATCAAGCTATCAAAAAACCAAGATTAATCAGCGATATTGAGGTTATTGTTCTTATTGCTTTCCATACATTTTCACGTTTGTTTTTTACCATTCGTTCTACCACTGCTTCTAGTACAGCTGTTAATGTTGTTTTTGCTGTTAATTATGAGCAAATGATGTTGTTGTTATTATATGTAGTGTCATTATTATTGGTTGATAAAAACGATAAGATTGAAATTGTAAGTGGAATTGTATCTAAGTTACAGTACGTAGATACAAGGCAATCAACCGCTATTGTACCATCGATACCAACTGAATACAACGCCATGATGGAAGGTCTTTCTGAAGTGCATCCGTTTTCTGGATGGTTGCCGAGCAAAGGACAAGTTCGTTTCATTTCATTTCTTGCTTTTGATCGTTTTTTTGACGTTCGCCTTCTGTATGTAAGTGATAGTAACCGAACGAAATTGGGCTTCTCTTGGAATTGACTTTTTAAGATTTTTGTTTTCGATATTTCGATCGAAGCTTGAAATTATCAGTCGGAATCCGATCGGAAATTTCTCGAATCTACTGAAATTCGATAATTTTTTGGACTTTACCGACCGAATGTCGGTCAGTTGCCATCACTAATTTGTTATAATTGATCTGATGGCATACTTGTGCGCTGCTTTATTAAATTACAAAATATATTTCTATAGAATTTCTACAGTCTAATCGGATCAGATAGAATTTCTTTTAAAATTTCATTGTTATTCCGACTGAAGCATAAGTGAGTAGTTAAAGTCGGGATAGAACATGAAAATATGATGTTGAATTGTAGATAAAGGGACGTATGCTATTAGCAGTGTGGGAACATGGTATCGAAAGTATTACAGATGATTGTATAAATCCCTTACTTGTTGTTATTCGAGTAAGTTTTATTTTGAGTTTCTGAACTCGGTATTTTGCGACGTTTCGATGAAAATGTTTAACAGTTGAATTCGTCGATAATTTTATTATTTTTTTGAAGACGATGGTAACAAATATAATCGAGGAAGCGATAAAAATTAAACGAACTCACTTGGTTACTGGTTCGGGTTATTCACATACTTACGGTGTTCGGAAAAGAAAGTGAGTCGATGCTCTTTTTTTTAGAAAATATTTACCAATGAAACTTACGTTATTGTATCGTGATTCCTTTCTTTGAAATATTTTATGAAGTGTGTATGCCTTATGTCAGTGTTTTTTGTTGAGTTGCCATCACTGACACAGCGAGTTTATCAACTGCTTTGGAACATGTACGTATACTTTGAAAGATGTACCGTATTATATGCTATTCTCATCTATTGCCTTTCAAAGAATATTTAGTAATAATTTTATTACTGCTGTTCTAAGGTGGTGCCTTATTGGTGAGGGCGATTTTTATGTATTGAAATAGAGATGTGATTATGGAGCGATCGGGCGATGAATGTTTAATAATATTTTATTTTGTGGGATATCATGTCATACAGCCTCTTGACAGGCGTTGTTTCAGCAATGTAAACAGATTATCGGAAGGTTACATCGTAGTGCCATCAAAGTCACCAATTTCGACTGCTGACTGTATTGATGCATTGAAGGTGGTTATTGATTATAATCATTTCATTTTCCGATTAATTTGAATCTCCAACAGTCTATTTTTGTTAAAAATAAGTGTGCGTAATTCGAATGCTTGTTTTATTTATTTTTTAATGATACGCAGCATTATTTCAAATAGTTTGCATAGAAACATTTAACACTGTCTTGATTAGCAATTGAAAATGAAATCTCAAAGGTAGGTGAGCACTTGATTCGTAGTCTCCTTTCTCGTTTTCGAAGAACATTCTGTGCTCATCGATTGCAATCTTGAAATAATGAACATCTATTATATTGATTTTAATTTTCCTAATCTCACCATGTAAAAGTGTATGACATTCATTTTTTTCCAGAAGATTGTGAATCCTTTGCAGATTGATCGCGATATTGTGAAGAATTCACGTCTGTATGATATGATTATACGACGACTATATATCGCAAAGTGATTTCATTCATCATAGTCGATAGCTGTCTCTGACAGCACTGTATATTATGTATTGCAATAAACAGTTTTTGAGCTACATTGCTCCATCTTTTGTAACGAAATACATCACATTTCAGTTTATATGCTAACCAACATTCTTGGCTGCGAAAATGTTTCACCCGATTGGATGATTGTATTGAGCTTAAGCTTTACGTTTGATTCTTAGCATTTACGGTCAAAGTTTATTACTTTGTCGTGAAGTACTCCCATCAGTCTCGTCTACAAGTTGGTATACGTCTTGGTTATGAATTTTTCTCTCGGTTGGATAATAGTTTCAATTACTTATTGAATTTTTGTATTCTAAGCCAAATAAAAAACAATCCGAGTACATCCTTATTGCTGTCCATACTATACCTCGTATTTCGTTCTCCTGTATCTGTGCTGCCTGGATTAGTTCTCGTTGAAAAGGTAAGAAATTCACATCTCTTGTCACTTATCAATGTTAGTTACATCTCTTGATGGACTGTCACTCTGTTCGTATTTGAGGTGTTTGAAAACCTAGATTTAGAGGGTTTGCAACAAAAATGCCAACCCATAGCTTCGCATGTGTGCAACTGAAAGAAAAAACATCATATAGAGCAGTGGTTCTCAAGCTTGGGAGCTGCATTACTCTCTCAGATGGTTTGGCAGGCCATCATTACCTCCCCAAGCCCCACTACAAAATCTTACTATTTCCTCGAATGCAATCTTGGAAAACGGTTGGAAACAACAACATACCTACTTAAGTATCTCATTCATGACTATAAAAAAACAATCTTCAATCTAGAATCCTGCAACGCACCCATCACAGTTTAATATACATTTGTGTACTACACTGTGATGGATGAATGGAATCTGATAAATAATTTCTGAATGAGAACGATTCATGCTCGTAGTGGTTCAACTACCCAATTATCACGTGCACATTGTTTCTAATAAGAACCGTTCACCTCAATAAAACATTCAACTACCCACCAAATATCCATTTATTCCAACGAATAGCAGAACATTACCTGGATTACCTGGATTGGCCAGGCTATCAAACGTTTGTAACGTTGCTGGCCACAATGCTCGCGTTTCCGTTCGCACTGTTTTAGCCTTGATTGTAGCCACCCCGCTGGCTACAATAGCAGAACATGTGAAACGAAAATCAAACAACGACATCGAAGTTGACCTATAGAACAACGCCCTCCGCAATTCTTTTCTACTCTATCAACAGCTATGAAAACAATGACAACTTAGAAATCATAGACGAAACATTATCTTCAAAATGGTCACACCCAAGTGCATGATGTAAGTCGACTGTTCGAAACATCGTGCTTATGACGTCCGAGGCCACCGAGAGCGACTGACCGGTCGATGCACTCGGCAAACCGAGTTTTGGTGGCTATTGACGAGACAGAAGAAATGTCTTGGTTCTCGACTCTACTTTGACGTCATCAATGATATACTTTTTACTTCCCTAATTCACATAATCTTTCAATTGCACCTTTTAGAACATTCTAATGAGACTGTATCTAAGCCAATGGTTTTGCTATAAATTCAGTTCTGTATGATTCGGTTTTCATTCATGATGCACTATCATTTCATTAATGAATTAATTCTTTATCATCGAATAAAGTTTTGTTCCAAATCCAACATTCAGCTTTAAGCAGCCAAACCCTCAACATTCCTCATCTCATTCTATTTCAAATCATTTCCTTTCTCCATGCCTTTCTCCTTTAGCTACAAAAATAAAAAAATCTGACAAAAACAAGTTGTGAGGTAGTGAGTACAGAACCGACAGTAGTGTTTAACAGCGCAGAATACGACCTCGCATGTAAGCAGTAAGCAAAGAGAAGGAATGCAAAATACTGATCGTTTCACAACTCGTCCTCTCATGATGCAAGAACTAGTTGCTAGTAAAATCTACCTAATTGACCACTATCGAAAGTCATTTCTCTTCACTCTCAATAAACAACACGTGTCTGAATTAAATTCATGAATACGCCAAACAGGCTGTGGTTTTTTGCCGACTGAAAATTTTGTTTGGATCAAATTCACAACAGGAAAAGCAACAAATGGATAGCTTCAAATCCTGAACATATTACTAAAATCACGAAAATGAAATATGCAGCGCATGCCACGATATTAAACGTCGTCAACAGTGCGAAATATTATGCCCCTCTCTCCCCTAACTTTTCTTTGACGGAACCTCAAAGTTGGTCAGTATATGCACCAACGAATTGCGGCATACGTGTTCCAACGGGATTCGGCGTCAGTCTGCACGGCCAGGCACATTTAGGAGTGGGACAATTTGAAAAAAATTCATATCACCCTTGATATGTAATATAGTCAAAGTATTGTGTGCTAGTGTGATTGAAAGAATGTGCAATAAGATTAAGTATACTTTTGAAAGGAGCTGAGGAGAAGAATCTTCCAGGTATTCCAACGGTTATCTCTATCTCTTGAGACTGTAAAACGAATAAGCTGATTCCCTCTGGCCTTGTATTCCTGAGGGTACCATGGTCATTTAGAATACCTCGATCTATTGCTCGTAAATTATTTTTCAATGAAGCTTTCAGGAAAATGAATTTTCCGATTGTTTCTCTCATCATATTAAGTGTACTCATCCACCCTGTAAAGCAGAACAATTCTGCATCAAATTTCTTCAGAGATCAACAACTGAATTAACACGCCTAGTTTAATTCTTATCAAGAATCATCTCATAGCCCATTCTCCTCAGCCAAACACTGCTCAATAATAGCATCTCACGCATCAAAAGCAGTTCCTCAAATTTGTGTGCAGGAATACTCGCTCTAGTGCTGCTCACAATGCTCTGCCATACGAGAGTATTTGGCAAAAGTCGGTGGAATATGGAGCCTCTATCTGTCTGATATGGAAAGGTTATGAAGGGACGTACACCGGGAATTACAATAAAGCTCCGCGTTATTGAAAAAAAATTTCTTCTACTCAGTGATTCGTAAAGATATCTCTCAATTTCATTTGCGATGGATATCATCATGTGTAATACTCGGATGTGAACAATGGAGGCGAATAACGTTGGATGCAAATGACCTTACGATCAGTTTAGTTCTGAATTGAAACCAATGATGCCTAATTTGAAAAAATTCGCTCAACTCTGGCTCCGCGTTATTGAAATTTTCGGCTCTGTCTCCGCATTTTTGAAATTCCAACTTCAGCTCCAACTCCGGCTCCACGTTTTTTATTAAAATTTGGGGCCCAGCTTCACCTCTGGCTTCATACTGTTTAAGATCCAGCTACAGCTCCGCACCTTCTAAAATCTAGACTCCGGCTCAGCCTCGCATTTCAAAATTTCGTCTCAGGCTCCAGCTCTAAAATTGGCTGTGATCAGCTCCTGTTCTGACTCCAGAGCAGTCTGAATCCAGAAAAACCTATCATCACAGTATTGGCTACGGCCACTGAATGTTGCTGTGATTTTTTCGAAGCAGGCAAAAAAATTTTTTCCGACCTCGTAATAAAAAGCTTAGACATCACTGATGGTAATATTAAAAGATAAAATCAAGCAGCTCTACAGTAATATTCTCCGAAGTGTACCCTCACGAGGAAAGGTCGCAAGAAGTATTTGCATATCCATGATCGGCTAAACGAGCTTTACAAAATGATATATGTCTCATCCCGAAAGGCGAGGGTAATTTTGTGTACTTTCCTTGTAAAATTCCTCTTCGGAGAGATCGAGTCATATTTTACAATAACGCTCGAAGAATCGTGTCGTTCTCCGTTTGAATCCATTTGATAAAAAGTTTAAAAGCATAGAATTAGACATCAATTTTTTAGCAGTGTAAACATTTGAATGCTGAGAGAGAGCGAAAAGGATTATTGGTGAGGCAGGCGATTTGCGAAAACGTGTAAATTTCGGACGCTGCATTACAAGGAAAGTTAGTAGTGAGTGACCGAGCTGAAGATAGCAGATGGTTCGGAAGTTGTCGTTAGAAACGTGGCACTGAGCAGAGCACTGTAATATTTTAGCAAACGTTCACATCTACTTCTAAAATGATGTCTCATCCTCAATTCAGTGGAAGGTAGGATGCTTTGAGATATTATTCAAGATGAAAGTAATATTACTTCAATAGCGAAATTAATTTTCGTACAGCTGTTCACACCGCAATGGATAGGATGGTGCGGCGGCATACCATGTGTCATCTCACAGGAGAGGACAAAAAAAATAGATGGCAGTTAATGGAAAGAATGTGGGAGTTTGAAATCATACTAAAAAGTGATAAATATCCATTATTATTATTATTTCTCGAGAATTTTTGTTAATTTCAGCGCTAATGACGAATCAGCGATTGAAAATCGGCAGATATGATCTACCACCTACCTGTCAGGAATGAGCTTGCCGATTTGAGTCGTCAAACTGGTTTTTTCCAGTTTTTCTAGCTCAGTTGTTTTTTTCCGCTTAACTGGGACAACTTAAGAAGCAGCAATCATTTTTTCATATATTATAAATACAAATGTGACTACGTGTTTGCTTGCTGTTCAATAGATGTTTTGTTATTTCATATAATATTTCATTGTGCTATGATTATGGACTCTTAAATTTCAGTACGATGATTTTTACATTGATGTCAGTCTGTTCTGTTGAACTGAAAAATCGTTCAAATTTAAGAAACACCTTTATGGAAGAAGATCTCATGTCCTCGAATCATAACAGTATGCATAATCTACATGAGACTTTCCACTTTCAAAACTTCCTTATCTTTTATTTGGTGAAAACTTATGTTGGGATATATTTCTGTTGCTTCATTGTTTTCAATCAGTATTCATAAAAAATTTATCACCATATATCGCAAAACTGATGTCAGATTTTTGCTAAGCGAGCATCAAGAGCGCTTTCGGTTTCACAGCACTTCTTGATTCTCGTCTTTCGGAAATTCCGTGTTCCGGCCTCCCAAGTTTTTCAAATTCCGATTCCAGATGATGAGCGTTTCGACTGCTTTTCTCCGGTTCCGAAACAAATTTCTTTCCAGTTTCAGTAATCCATAGATCTGTCTGTTCATTTCGTGTGAGAAGTGTGCGAATGTAAGCAGCGTATTATTTCATTATAAACACACACCAATCAAGATTTTAAATAGCTGTGATCTTAGGAGATTTAACCTTCCAAAAACGTTCCTAGATGTTGTCATACCATTCCAGATACGAACGCCTTTTCATGAACTTTCGATCCCTTCATCAATGATTGTATTTCGAATATCAGTAATCGCTATAATAATTCAAGAAATATTACAACAGGGAAAAGGCAGGGTTCCTCACGAACTGGGACAGTTCAGAGGCACACTCTACGGAAAAATTTTAGAGGATTTTCAAACTACGAACAGATCCTGACATAAGTCTCAGTCCTCTATCAGGTAGCCGTTTTGGCGTGTGGTGGTTAGAATTGTTGTGTACCACACAATGTTCATTCGATCTTTCGGTGATAGTCGTCATTTCATTCTCTCTACTTATCACCACTCTTCTCATCGCTCGTCTCTTGTATGCTTTTCCCCTGCAAGCGCACGCACGCCGATCCATTGGTTGGCAACGTTTTCCATTGCCCTTTGATGAAGAATTGATGTTCGCTCATCAATGCTCTTGCTTGTGATGCAATCGTTTACGAAGAATCGATAAATGCTTGTGTCAGTTGTATTCGGGATGATCCAAGTCAACTGAAGTACTACTACTCGCTGAACTTTATTCCGCGTTCAACTCATTTTTGAATTCGGTTCACGGCAAATTCGTTTACGAGTGACGTGAGCATAATAAGGAATGTTACAACTCTTCACTGTGTGTGTGAACTACAAATTCATTGATCTGTTGCTGTTCAGACCTAATGCCTCGAGAATGTTGCGTGACCGAACATCTTTTATTGTTGATATTCTGCTTCGAATGATATTCTGGTACTTGTACAGCACAGGGGCGACACAGCGCGGAGACATACACGTAGCCTCATCATCGTCGGATGGGCGTACCTAATAATCTGGTGATATCTCCGTGCGTCCGTATATGTCGCCCCTCTGCTCTACAAGTAGCGAAATTCTTCTGTGAAGGAAGTGCACAAGTAAGGACATAAGTGGCCTCAAACTGCTGCAAGTTGAAGTTTACCCAAATAAATGCTTCACTTGAATCATCTTGATCGAAGAATTTTTTAACATCATCTTGTTGTCATTGACAGCCTCGTAAATCTTAAATACACATATTTTGTTAATCAGTTAATACACATATTACGTAGGAACAAATGGCCTTTGGCGTGCGAATGGCCTTCTGTACATTTTCAATGCATCACAGTTACATTGCCATTGATTCGAATTTTTGCATATTTACATTTTTTCGATTTGCATTTTTCGGTGTATAACTAAAAAAAAGCCACTCGGAACTAGGTATTTCTGACTCATTGATGTATTCAGATCCCTTCAGTACGGTTCTGCGCCTAAGTTGGGTTTTCTCAGCTCGCAACTACTGTTTATAATTGTGGCATAATATACAGTTAACAAGTCACGTGTTCGGTTCCGTTGTCTGTTCGGAGAAACCGAATAGAAAGTACGCTAATATTGATTTATGAAGTATGGTTATAGATGCACTGCACTGTTTCATGGTTGTTGAGTTTGGCTGGATATTCACTGACTAGCAAGTGAATAGCGCCTCTTATCTTGAGATATGAATTGAATTTTAGTTGATAGTAATGCCTCGAAGCCGGAGTAGAAGTAGATCACGTGATCGAAGAAGACGCTCAAGGTCGAGAGATCGTGACGATAGACGTTCGAGGGATCGCCGTTATAAAAAAGAGAAACGGAAACGTCGTGATTCAGATCGTTCGAATTCTGATGATGACATTGAATCACTTATTCGGAAAGAACGACGGAGGTTTCATTCGAATGTTTATTTATCATTTTCATTTTGATATGAAGTTGAATGCTAAAAATTAGTATTCATATGAAGGTTATGTTTTAAGGGTCTGGAATGGAAATTCATCCATCATGCATTCATTTCATTACAAACCATTTAAACATTCACGTAAATTCAATTCAAATTCATTAAACGTGGTGGTTTCCGTTCTTCTATCTTAAAATTTTACTCTTCAGTCGACTTTACAAGTGGTATGTAATGAAACCACCACATTTAGCTATGATCCGCCATCCGAGAAACTGTGGATATTTTTTTGAAATTGCTGTAACATTGTGGTGTATTGTAGAAATGGTGGGAGTTGCAATTCGCCAACCACATCAATTTCGGCTCTTTTGAGTGAATTAGGTCCTTCAACGAAGTTCGATGTATCAAGTTTGAGTGACGCAGCGAAGCAGTGGCTCGACGCGCGAGTAACTGAACAGGTAATTCGAATATTCGGCACTCTAAATTATTTTTAATATTTTCATTATTATTGTATCCTAATTCTCGTGTGCATTTGGTAATGTGCTTATTTTACAAGTGTATCTGTATTCACTGCTGACAATGAATATGGGTTGTGAAGCAGCCCTCTAATTGTTGTTGATTACAGACATCTGTTCGTTCACAACATTTTGGTTTACCTGTTGAAATTCATTCAGAAAAGTAAAACTATTTTCAAAAATTGAACACCTATCGGTTTGTATTGAAAGTGAAATGAATGATCATTGATGATGATGCACCCGTGAAAAAAAGCGTGCAACAGATGGATATCATTTGTGTTTATGATTGAATCAGTAGAAATACTCTGAACGTAAGATGTCGATATTAGTGTTTTGCTTGTGATAGTGAGTGATACTATTGATGTTATCCACACATCACGCTTACACTCTCGAAAAGTAAAAGTACGAGTTGGTGATTAGCGTGTAGTTTGGGTCACATTAATCCCTTTGTCTTCGCCACGGTCTCGTCTCTAATTACATCGATCATATTTTCAAATCATATCAAGGACATACTCTTGATTGACAAAAACATCTTCACAATAGCACCAGTGAACGGTTAGCTGATTATCACTATTATTGTTCGATTTATTCGTGTGCTTATAACTCGTTTGAATTGGTCACTCGTCAAGTGCTTGTTATATCTGATATGTGAGAGTGCTTCTTCAAAGATGTGATCTGCAGGTAAGTGCACGTGTAGCGGATCTCGAGTCGTTAGTTCAAGAACGCGTCGCAAAGGCACGCGCTGAACTTGAATCAAGATTACGTGTGCAAATTGAACAAGAAATGATGCGTGAAGTGGAAGAGAGCAGAAAGAGAGAGGTATGTTGATGGAATACTCATTTGTCAGTGATTCTTTATATCTGTTAAATATTATATCTGATTGGTTTGTTTAGGAGGAGTCGAAGAAACGATGCGCTGAATTGGAAGAAAATTTACAGAAGAAATTGAAAGAGTTGGAAGAGAGTGAACGAAAATTGGTAGGCTATTAGGATGGAGATTTATTTTGTTGTTTCATTTTATTTGTTCTTTAAAAATAGTGAGTTGCTAATTATAAGTCACCTTTCAGTTGCTTACCTCATGAAATGAGAAGTCATTAGGTATTTTGTGCGATATTGCAGTGAATAAGAGATTTTAACTTGATCGTTTTATATTCACATTTGTAATTGCGATATGCTGTACTGCTTATGTTGATGAGGATGGGCTTATTGTGTAGCGATATAGATCAATTTGATGCCTCGTTCATCAATTTTTAAAATTAATTTTTAATGCTCTTTTCAAATAGTCCTTTACATTATATTGTAAGATATTTCAAGTTGACTTCAACGAAACGCATGAACAGCATAATAATCCTTCGCATTGCATTGCGTTCTTTCAAATTATCGAATAGATCTGTTTTTGGGATGTTGATACTGACTATCATTTTTAAGTCTCTTTTTTGCATCTCCACATTAATTCGTGACTATTTCTTCAATATCGCGCTAGTTGTGATATTTGTTTCCGATGTTATAATTAAAAATGAAATTTCGTTGGGCATCATCATCAGCTATATCTAAGCAATGATTTTTCGATTATGAGCGTTACAAAAAAAAAACGCAAAAACAATCGTTCCATACCTATTCCTGTTACAAAATATCCAGTTACTTTTAGTCATTCAGAAGTACTTCAGTTTTAACATGATGCAAATTTTAGTCTTGAAAAGGTGCTAAATTTCCAAAATAACCAGATGTTTGTACTCTCATGATTTTATTGTCACTAGCCTTTTAATTATGATCATATACTGTGAAATCTGAAACTGAAATTAACTGAGTGGAAAAAAGGGATAACAGAGAAGTAATATAAAGTGTTCATGTGATCTGTGAACAGATTTGTCGTCAATTGGTTGTAACGTAAGAGCCATATGAATGGAGGAATAGGATGTGCGGGGTGATTTCGGTATAGGCTGGTATAAAGGGCTCTAGAGGGGAAGTGCAAATGTTGTATCGCAGAGAAGAGTGTTAAGTTCGGTGGATCTAATGTTTATGTACAGGAGCGATACTTACTACTTATCATACTCGCCGTGACGTGTTCGTCATTAATCTATCACACGGTTCAATATATTACATATTTTGTGGTTTGTCATTTTATTTAATACCAATAGTTAATGGGTTCATTAACGTGCTCACAATCTCGTTCAATCGCAGCTGGTTTTTTCATTGATTACTTATGACGTATACCATTACCGTTATTTCAAACAGTAGATTGCTTTTGAAATTTTTATTTTCAATTCAGTTAACAGTGATTGCACATTATTATCAAAATTGAGATCTGTTATAATATCGTTATTCCATGATGTGATTGTATTTTTAAAAAAATTAATTTTAGAACGAAGAACGCCTTTTAATGTTGGAAACAAAAAGCAAGTTAGAGATGGAACGAAATGAACTGTTGAAAGAGAAAGAGTTATTAACACGGAGCGAACAACAAGCCATTCTCAACAAAGGTGGCGCTATGAGGGCACCGATCAAACTCAAATTCGGTTTCAGTAAATAATCATTTTATATTCCATTAAACTATATCCATTTTTAATTCACCAGTTCATTTCATAACTGAAATATAATACACATCACATCACATTCCACTCATTCTCGATTTTATTCTCTCACAAGGAGTAAGAGTAACAATCATCATCTATATTTATAGTTTAGTTATTTTTCACATTATTCATTTAGATGCATGCTGGTATTGTTATTTAAATGAGAACAAAAGAAATATATAGTATCATATTCTCAGCAGTATTTATCGTTGAGTCAAATTTCATAGTTTTAATGCAATATCTTCATAGTGCTATAAATGTGTTGTGTTGTTTTTGATTAAAGATGTTTTTGATTGATTGTTCGTTCGTTCGCTTTATCACATCCATAAAATTGTTTTGTTCATTTTTTCGTTTGTTAACCGTTGAATATTTTTACTATGGTCGTTCATGTTAGTTGTATGATATGAATAAATTGTTTCGTTTCTTATTCAATAGTATTGTTTATTGTTTCATCGGCAACTGCATTCGATTTCTTCTTGATGATGACACTTGAGGTCAGATGCTGATCCCGAATTTCGTGCGCGTATATGCAAATCTGCAAAATTTTCTTTTAAAATATCTTGGACACGAGGTGTTTTCAAATGTGCACTACAATATTGAGAAATGGTTTTCCACTACATGGAAAGCCAATCAAAATAAACATTTTGCATCACTGCCCGCAGGGAACCAATAACGAAACAAAATGTTCGGAACAAATACGGCTGATCCACTACAGAAAACCAAAAGGTGGAACAGAATTGAGAATAAATATATGGAAATTGATATTTCAAATTCTTTGCAAGCGTACATTGATGCATTCAACCGCTAAGCATAGGTTTGCAGAATCACCATCTGATCGAAGGAAATCAATAAATCATTGGAGTGAACTAATACAAATGACTGAATTCATTGAAACAAACGATGGAGAACAGAAAATATCTCCTTTTTCAACTTAAGCGAAACCGTAAAAATCCGTTTTTCTAGACCTCTTGACTGATGGAAACCATTGATGTACTATATTCTGTTGTGGTTCACCGTGGAACAAAGCCTCAGGTTTACTCCAGGGTCGACACCAGTTCGCAAGGAAGCTTGAGTGGCAAGGGTGAGGCTCATCTAGTGTTCAGGTGGTTGTTTGCAGTAGTGATTCCTTTCATAGACATGTTTACCGCACAATTATCTACAACAGTGGTTCTCATAGGGGGGTGGGGTTATCCTCTGGTCGCTAATTTGGGGTATCAGATAGTAACTGAGTGGGTCGCAAACTAAAATTTCGTGCAATTGTTATGTTATGATGGAGCGCCATTGTCATTATTTAAATGCGGTTTGCTCATGGTAACACTCTTCATTGTCCTATTTCTTGTGTATCTTTGGCGTGTCTAGGCCTAAACAAAAATCAGTTAGAAGTATTCACAGGTATTTCGTAAGTTATTTGATATATTAGCGGACATCGTTCATCATGAGCATTAGCAATTGACTGAGTTCTTCGGTGCTGCAGAAAAGGAAGACCATTTTCGTTTCGCAGGAGAAGAGCGATTATTCCTGAATTCATTCATCATGATTATTCAGTTGCACTAAAAAGTTTTCTCAGGTTCGTTAATTACTGTACATAATGAGATTTCTGGCTCTTAAATGAATTTTTTTTTTGAAGGAAGTAACTGCTCAATTGTATTATTGGACATCGAGTGGTTGTTTCGTTAATCGCAGTGAGCGATCGGCGGAATATTTATTTTATTAGAGTAATGATTATTTATTGAATTGGTATTTGACTGCGTTTAATTATGCAAAGTATTCGCGGCGACTAATTAATTACTCGGTTGTGTTCGGTTGGCCTACTCGCCTAGCCAGCGAGTGGCGTAAATTGAGGCTAAAACAGTGCGCACGTTCATAACGTTGCTGGCCACATTGCGAGCATTGTGGCCAGCAACATTATAAACGTTTGATAGCCTGGCCAATCCAGGTAATGCAGGTACATCTTAATAAATCACAGAACGCATTTTGGAATACGCGCACAAAATGGTGAACTAAAATTGCTTTCGTTGATATTGAATGTGTTCACATTGCTCCAATCGAACCGAAGCGAAGTACAGGGGACTGAATAGCCGTGAAGTACGCTCTAAGGGTACTAATTGTCAGGGGACTAAACATCCTAGACTCATCCAACTCCTGAATTTTCATCAGTATTTCGTTTCCAATAAGAGTTTCTTCAAGTGGAGTGCTAAACGAGATTATCATTAGTTTGGCTGCGCTAGCAATGGATATCGAGGCGCATTCGTCGAATTCAACAGTTGATTTCATATCAATAAATGATTTGAAACCACATTCAATCCGTAGAGTAAGTTTTCATTCGATCGTTTGAGCTTAGTAAATGTTTAGGTTTGTTTTAATGATCAAAAAAGGAGCTCCAATGTAAAGGTACATCAGTGATCAGTGTATGCTTAATGTTGATTGAATAATGCAAAATTTGAAGGAACATATTGGTTTTGGTGGATGTCGTAGTGTGAACGATTTTGAGAAATTAAATCGGATTGGAGAGGGCACTTATGGGATTGTATATCGTGCAAGAGACACAAAAAACGATCAGATTGTTAGTTGCATTCATTTATTGAGTTTAGTCATCCACGTAACAATTACTGTGAACATTTTAAAGTTGATATTGGCCATTAATGTTTCATCGAATTGTTTTTTCTCATTCGAGTTCAATCAGTTTGAGTTTTCGGGAATATAAAAGTGATGTTTTGTTGAGGTTAATGCTTTCAATGTTCGTACTTCATTGGCTACAGAAGTTGAGTTGTAAAAGTGTGAATTTCATGCCGTGATAACCTAGGAACAGGAGCATTTTAACTGTTGTAGTAGTTTGTTGAATGAATATGTTTAATGACGATAATAATAATAATTCAGTCTTATTTGATCGAACCGATTATGATAATAATAGTGTTAATTAAAGGTTGCCTTAAAAAAGATTCGCATGAATGTTCGAAGCGAAGGAGAAGGCATTTCAACATCGGCATTACGTGAGATGCATTTACTGATGAGATTACGCCACAATAATATTGTGCATCTGAAGGAAGTAGCTGTTGGTAAAAAACTCACATCTATATTTATTGTTATGGAATACTGCTCGCAGGTAATATTTCTTTCAGTAAACTCTTTGCTATTAGCACCACTACAATGACCATAAATAATTTCTCAAATATTTTTTACCATTTTGATTTTTATTAATCGTCGTGCATCCTAAATTGTCGAATATGTATCAAGTGATTTTCAAGAAATTCTATTAAAGCTTGTTGCAATTTAGCGTAGATTGAGCGTGTAATTGAGTCAAATTGTTTGAAATGATAACATTAATTCAGCCAGTATCATTTAGTCTATTTGTTGAAATCACTGGAGTATCACTGATAAGTTCGTGGAATATGTGATGTAATATAACCGCAGGTGTCATAAAGAGTATAGATAAGATAGATCGTGTTGGATGTTGATGAATCAATTTAAGTGTTTCATGATCTCGCTTCACTTCTTGATACCATGGCGGTACCGTTCACTGAACCTCAACTCAAGTGCATTTTCATACAGCTACTTCAAGCGCTCTTATACCTACATAATGCAAATATTGTACACAGAGATTTAAAGGTTTGTCATTTCCAAAAATTTGCCTTTTTTGCCTCTTTCATTATCATTAGCCATCACAAAGTGATCTTTTTTTTGTTTTTCATGTGGAGAATTCCTTATAAGCACCCAGTTAGATTGACTTTGGTTCCAGTATTTTTCTACTTTAATATTCTCTTGTTGATACAAAATCGATTTTTTTTACATCTCTTGGAATGCCATAATCTACTTTTAATACTTGCTGATCTAACACCACAAACGATTGTCGAGCTAGTCTGTTGCAGGTTTCAAATTTACTTCTTACCGATGATGGTTGCGTGAAAGTGGCTGATTTTGGTTTAGCACGTATGTATGGCGATCCAACTGAAGAAATGACACCCAAAGTTGTAACGTTATGGTAAAATGCTTAAAGTCATTTATCTAGATGAAATACTCATCAAACGAACAGTCTCGTAATTGTTTTCAAATTCGTTCATTAAATGATGCATAGCTTACTGATCGGAATGCGTTGATCGTTTCGAATTTTAAATTGCTGACAATTTAATGTTGTGACAGGTACCGAAGTCCAGAACTATTGCTCGGCTCGAAACATCAAGGGCCATATGTAGACATATGGGCGTGTGGTTGCATTCTTGGTGAACTTCTCTTGCACAGGCCATTACTTCCTGGAAAAACTGAATTAGAGCAGGTCACTTATGATTTCTTGTGTTTTTTTTGCGCAAAGTTGCACGAAAAACTATTTCCATAGGATTTTCTATTATTTTGATAAGCGTATATTTATAAGACATTTCGAGAGAAATCAATAAGGTATGAACGACCTCAATAGTTTTGTCAGTTCGAGGATTATGATTGTGGAAGTGTTTTATGACGTAACATTTCATTATCATAAATGACGGAAACACTGATGCAGTTTTTTGTTCTATAAGTTGAAAGGTATTTATTTTTTATTGCGTGAAGTATTATCCATATACAGTGGCTGAATATAGTAACGTGACAGATATTTGCAGATAAATCTTATAATCGAAATGTTAGGCACGCCGACGGAGAAAATATGGAAGGGAATCAACGAGTTACCAGCACTTCGTGATTTTAATTTGCGGGTACAGCCGTATAATAAATTGAAAGGTTTATTCGAACGTTATTCATCGAGTTGTGTTCAGTTACTGAATGCACTTTTCACTTACGATCCACATTTGCGTATCTCCGCGCTGGCTGCGCTCAATTCTAGGTTTGTTTTCCGATTGAATATTATCCTTCTTGGTATTATGACTCTTCTCGCTATCACTGATGGAATATCACCATAATTATTGACGTCTTACTATAGCAAGGATCTTAACTAATACGTTTTACGATTTCAGGTATCTTCATGAAGCACCGTTACCATGCGATCCATCAATGATGCCATCGTTTCCACAGCATCGCAATCGTAAACGTAAACGTATTGTTGAATGATTCGTTGATGTTGTTATCATTTGGATGATTCTGAGTAAATTATTTCGAATAAAAAGCATTGCTTAATACACTCATCAACAAAGACATTATTATTCATTGGGATTGCATGCTAGAAGCGATCACATCGAGATGAGATATATTTACCCGAAGACGTATTCTCACAGTTGATGCACATGCAATTTCACCCATTGCTTGCACCTCCTCAATCAGTCCACCAAATATACGAAAAAAAAAAACTGCCAAACTCTTCCATAGTGATCATTGAAACGTACCATTTGAACATCACCAAGATAACTGTGGTGTCACGATTCCTACCATATTGTGTAGAAATTCTTGCAGATCGCATCTGGCAGAATGCTTCATTGAGCCATTTTTCGATCACTATTTTTCATTCTTCGTTATCTCGCTCTTCAGACAAACAATTCTTCTTTTAGTTCCCATCTTATCAGTGGAACTCACTTGCGTTTTTGTTTTTTCGTCTAAAATTCGATTGCTCACCATACTAAAAAAGAGATCACATGCATTAAGGAACATGTGATACTTGTAAACTGCTTTTGTAGCAATGTTCTTGCACACATTTTACGTGTAAACACACAGATAAAGTGGAGACAATCATCGAACGAATCACTTAGCATTCCACAGTTCAATACACTAACTCTTTGCAAGATTTCCTGATGAAAACAGTTTTCAACTGTCAGAATGTCATGTGAATCGGTCTACAGATGCTTTGAGTTGAAGGCAAGCAACACAGAATTCTTGAGATTTTCTTGCAGATCAAAGAACATTACCAAAAACTTCCAAAGAAAAGAAAACGATAACTGCCGAAATATGAGAAACAACTCGCGTTGATGAATGCTCAACATGCACACTTCCCTGCCGAGCAAGTTTTTTGTATGCTTTCATTCATAAGTAGGTAAACATTTCCACTGTTGCAAAAATTTTGTCTGCATTCGACCAGAACTGAATCAGATCGATTTGATCAGGAAATCTGACCGATTTCCCACTTTCATTAGCCAACCATTCGCCATAACTAGATTTC
The DNA here is from genome assembly GCA_035041965.1 of Anisakis pegreffii. NCBI lineage: Eukaryota > Metazoa > Nematoda > Chromadorea > Rhabditida > Anisakidae > Anisakis > Anisakis pegreffii. The sequence goes on from JAPYMA010002233.1 coordinate 84,591, forward strand.
ATGGTTTCGTTCAGATTCATTTCTTTTCATTTGAAATTCATAATTCTCTTGCTTGTGGAACAGATTCATTTTCATCTCAACTCCAGATAAATTTTACCACATAATCTGCAAGCTGTTACGCGATCTTCGACGGAATGTAGCGAAGAAACTCATTTCATCACATGTGTATTTGTTGTTAGCGTTGAAGTAATTTCAGAACCAAAACATTTTCAGCAAGAAAGTGGACGATGATATAATGAAAATGTACACAAGGCTTCGTTTGGGAATGCCTAGTTAACGTCTACTACACGATATTCATAGACTTGTGTGATGCCAATATCGGAATGCATACTCATCGAAACTACTACGCGACATGTTCTTGAACGTTATACTTTCTTAATGAATTGCACATGATCATAGAAATACATATTTCAACAATATCATTCTCCGTATTCACTGAACTGCTCTTCTCTGCAATCATTCGCATTTGAATCGCAATACATGAATACGCACACAATATGAATACGACCTAGCTAGATGATCAAATAATTGAAAGCGGTGAATATTATGGTATGTAAGAAGTACTTGTTCTCTTTCTCATCAAAATCATTATCAGTTGGGTATGGACATACTAGTGACTGGGACTTGGTTACGTCGGGCGATTTTGTTTACTCCAAGAAATACTGACGATTTCTTGAAACCAGTTTGAGTAGCTGAGTCACTGAGTCTAATACATCATATTCGCAATGGTCAATGTGCACATGAGGCTAGCAGCACTTTCAAACTAACCCTACCCTCAGCTTTACCCGGAAGTATGCCTGTTTCTCTCCACTAAGGGATTCTCCAAGTTTTCTACATCCAGACAAGGATATACGATGTTATTTTCACGATCCACGCACGCATATTTCCGTCCTCAATTTTATTTCCTTAATCGCGACACGCTACTGTGAACTGCCATGGTACTTCCCAGACGTGAGGGTTTACCTATAGTTTCAGCAATGCCTGTCGGACATTCCCGAACCTCGCCGCACCTATTGCCATTTCGACTGATTGCGAACATCCACATACGCCATGAAACCTTGCAGGTTAATGTGGCCGATCATTGACGACCTACAGCATATCACAACACTAGTCCAACCGTTACCAAAATACACTACGAGTCTCCGAACCACCCCTGCAGCAACGAGTAGACCAGGCAAACTTTACAAATCTCCTGCCACGCTCATAAGTCTCTCCGTACTCTACAGCACTGAAACACAAATTTCTCATCCTATACTGACCGTTCCAGTGTGCCTATTATCAATGATACCTGATACGCATCTCTCCCGTATCAATTTGTTTCCTAAAGTAACAAACATGCTTTCAAAAATGGCCAAGTTCGTGAGCTTGCTTCTCATTCGCGGTGGAAATAAATTTTCGCACATGAGGACATACTAGGAATCCACTCCCTCTTCCCCTGCTCGTGCATGGGACTTTCTCAATCTCGGACTTGACATAACTGTAGGAAATCCACTTGCGCAGTTCTGTATAGCCAATATCGGAGAACCTGTTTGCTAGCTTAATCCAACTCCAGCTTCCCTGACTCTCATAGGCTAGCTTCATTAATCAGTGACTACACATTCAGATTCAATTATAAATCGAAGGCGCATTTAGCGATATCAAACTCAGCTTTAAAACCAGTCACTAATACATTATCCCCAACGCTTATACATTCATAATAATACAGATGTAATTGAATTCATCAGCAAAATAATCAAACATAACAAGACAGATGAAAACAGAAAGTGATCACTGATCACAACTCAATTTTATTTCACTTTCCCTAGGTTCAAGCAATTAAAACTAAATAATGAAGATTGAAGTAAGCAAAATTAAGCAAAAATTAAAGCAAAAAAATTAAGAGTAAAAGTAAATAATGTGGTCATTCAACCACGGCTCATTTATTAGTGCCCTGAGTTTAACGAAAAGAATGAAAAGATAACGACAATAAACGAAACATCCTAACGTAAAATATATCACAGTCATGAACCAAATTTAGACTATTTCCCAGCCTGGATTCTCACAATGCAGAGCAACTAAGAAGGCAAGCATTTTCCGTGCTGGTAACTTAAATCTACGCACGCTTGAGGCTGACTGAACTAGAAAGACTGGATCAAGAAAAGGTTCCGTTCTATGCTCTGTATTGCTCAAATGTCAAAGTTATCATCTGAGTGCCCGCGATGGTAATGCTTTGAAAATTCTCAGGATCTTAGTTAAGCATTCGTCCTTCATAAGTACAACAATTTGAGAGTCCATAATTCTGTCAGTTCTGAGCCTGGGAAGATCTTGTGCTCCCAGCCTGGAAAAAAGTTAAGCTCCCGTGTGTGTGCTCAACTGCATATACCTGGCTTAACCTCAAGCTGAGATTTATACTCGCGATCATGTTCAGTCTCCTGAAGGCACAAGTGATATGTTTTAGTGTTGTCGAGTCACTTCATTAGCACCAGCGAGAGGAAATGATTATACTGGCAATGGAAAAGAAGTTAATTAATATCGAAGAAGTTGTATGAATGCAGTATGAACGTGACACATAGATAAGCTTCGGCGAGTAACCACAAACACCAGAGAGATTTCCCCTTATAATGTATTCAATAACATTCAAACTAAGTGAAATGATTTCATGCATGTGGCCAATGATCAACCCGATAAAATTCCCCCCTGTTAAGGGAAAGTGCGCACAGTGGGTCCGGGAACCCCCGTTACCTGAGCAAATGCCCGAAGGCACTACTCAAGCCAACTCACGCGCAAGCCCTATCCCCGGTCAAATCGGCGCCTTTCCCGGGCCGGGAACGCCCGTGATATGTTTCGAAGAATGAATGCTACCGATACTCGGGTAAATATCGACAGCATATTTTAAGCTGTTTCTCCCCGATTCGCCTAGACTGCCAGTAGGCGGGGAACGCCTGTCGCATTCACCTAAACCTAGCCCCTCTTGTTGGCAGCTAGACTGGTTGGGAACACCCATATGCACAATAAAATATTGCAGTTTAATATGACCATTGGCTGCACACAATCAATCATATTCACATTAGCCTGACTGCTGTCGAATCACACTACGA
>JAPYMA010002238.1:0-11495 GCA_035041965.1 Anisakis pegreffii
TATTTCGTCGATTAATTTTATTGATATTCTTTCGTTTAATTTCATTGATAAATCATTCAACACTGCCGCTGTAAAAAACTGAAAAATCATCATTAGGGTGTTTTTTCTGTCGTTTCTAACACTTTATGTTTAGTATCGGTTAGTGTGATTGAGTGACGATGGTTTGTTTGAAGTGCATCGATGAGGGAATACCGACAGCAGGTTTAAAGGACTTACCACATTAAATCAAATTGCTTTCAGTGCTAAAACCAGTTATTGGTGTTGCTGCTGTTGTTATACAAGTCGTATAATTTAATTAAATGTAACAAGTTGAATTAAATGTGGCAAGGTTTTATGACATACAATTTTACCATCGCCATCATAAATACTCACATCAATATGAGTAAAGTGATCAGCTCAAAACTGCTCAACACACACTTCGTTGATCAATTCGATCGCAATGGAGTGACTGCGGTGATAACAATCATTAACACTTCGTACAAAACAGAACGGATCACATATCATTTCACACAGTCGAAAGTTTCCTCGAAGACATTCATTTTCTAGGTAATATCCTTCTAATTTCTCGACTTTTTACATGCTAAACGAACGATTATCCACTTCAGTTATTCCAAAATGAACATTCTAAAGCCTGATGAATCCGATAAGCTTCCAATAAGCCTAATCAGTAAGCCTAATGAATTTCCGATAAGCCTAATGAATCCAGACTAATCTCTCAAGTCAGACACTGAAATCTTTCACGTTGAACTGGATCACGAATCTTTCCCAGTGAAACACTCATATCTAATCAATTCGTAACCTAATCTTCTATAACTTTCCTTCCTCTCCTTCAAGTGCCCAATTTCTCACTTACTATCAACGAAACAATCGCCAACAAGCTCAATTCGTATTCGTAAAACAAAAATTCGAAAAAACAAAAAAAACAACACAGAAATGTAATAAACGAACTGAAAAAACGCACAAACGAAATCCAAACACAAGTGAACAAATAAACGAATAATAAATTAATTTCTATTCACATTTGAATAGTTCCTAATGAAACAAAACAAAAAAAACTGAAAATTCTTCCGCAAACCTTTCCACTTACTTAACTCCAAACGAATTCCAATAATAAGTTGGAATCTAAAACCTCATACTCTCATCAATAACCATACGACTATAACACTCTTATCATTATTATCACCAATACGTTATCTCTGATGACCATTGAAATTACAACCCTTTTCATTTCACATTCAACTGTTAAATCCTTCAGTAAAACTCCCCTATACACGTTCCAAAACCCCAATATCAACTGCCCCTCCCCCCACACAGAATTTCAACAAACAACAAAACAAATCTGAACAACTCTATAAATCCACAACCAATGTCACCGTCCTGAAGCCATCATAACTCTTCACCAATCCCAACTTTACAACGAAATCCCTTCGTAACTGACCTTGTTATCTTCACTCTCCATCACACTTCGTATATGTGATATTGTTAGCTAAAAGATTAAAAATTAATTTCCAAAATCACTTCAATCTGATCTCAATTTCGACTATATTATTTCATATTCTCCACAAACAAACTCCACCAATCAAACGGATTCACAGATGAACGCACAGATGAGACAATGAAATCAATCAGATCTTTCTATATCTTCTCATTTCACTCCTATAAACCTCATATTGTATTCTCCAACATCGCCACTTTCATATCAATACAATTTCCTACGTTTATTCAAGCTACCAACAATTGCAAAATGACGACTTACATTGAAATACGTAGTCAGCTGATCGCCTTCACACGATGGTTCCAGTTGAATGATAGAATCTCGTATTTTACTCGTTACTTGATTCAACACCTCGATTGTTATCTGCAAAAAATTATTCACTTCCATAACCACAAATATCCTTTTCCTAAATATTTCATCAATAAAACACAACAACCATCACTGTTCCAATACAATTTCTGCCAAACACAATCTATCAAAATACCAAATCGACGATAAAACCGGTAAAAATAATAACGACACTAACACGACTGACAATATAATAATAGCAAAAATTCTAATATCGATACAAGAATTAAACTACCAATGATCATTAATGACAATTCAAGTAAACCAACCTCTTTGCAACTCTCTTCGTAGAAGTACAAATAATGATTGAGTACATGAATGTAGAGTTGTACTTGTACCACCGGATCCATGCACTGCGACGCTACTTTCAATGCTTTCTTCAAGCAATTCATCACCTAAACTTTCAATTTTCATCAAAACTCTCATCAAAACATACCCAATCCCTACCAGTTCTAAATATCACCTATTTATGAAAAACAAACTATCGCTGTTATCACAGTCGTCATAAACGAATCAAACGAAATGAATCTATATTATCCTAGTCCCCTCAAAAAGTATCTCCTATTTCCATCAAACCACAGAAAATATCCACTCGTTTCACAAACCTGTACACCGTCTTTCATTGGGCCATCTGCTCCAGCCAATTGTCCACTCCAAAATAAATGTGCCTGCAAAATGATCATTATAAGCAATCGCTCACACACATTCAAATCTTCAGATAAATTCGAATTCAACAAAATTATCTCACCAATTCGATATAAATAAAATTAACTCACACTTCAAAACCCTCTCAAAACAATCAAAATCCAAATTCCCTTACCACTGAACAAACAGCAACGCACTGATCGGCCTTCTTGAAAAGTTTCGCAGATGCATGAGCGCACTGCATCCGGAACGGCTCGTGATCCTCATCTGTCAGACATCTCATCTTTTGAATAGCACCTTAACAAATCAAACAATACATCAATGAATTAAGCAATGAAATCAAATTAAAATTAAATCAAAAATTAAACAAATTAAAACAAAAAAAAACACATCAATTAAACCAAATCAACAAATTAAACAATGAAATTCATCAGTTGCATTCTCAATTCATCTCAACATCAAATATTCATACGCATTCCCATTCTCACTTAAATGTAAATCTCTATTCAAAAATCTTCACTGTATTCTTTCATTATTTGAAAAGACAATAAACGTTTTAACAAAAGATAATAAAAGACAACAGAAATTTTATCAATCCGATATAGCAATAATATGCATATTTATCAATCTCTTTCTCACTCATAAATCATCCATCCTCCTTACCAACCTGTCAGCAACGATATTGCAGCTAACTGCGCACGACTGTCTGAAATCTGCTCTTCATAAAGCGAAAATGCCTGAAAAACAAAAAACACTTTTACCTTAACACTCAACAAATCAACAACAACATCTGCTCAACCTTCATCTAACACTCTTCATGCCATCAATTCACTCCAAATTCAAATCCAATTTCAAACAAATCACTCAAAGAATACTGCTCACCTTCGAAATAAATTCGTACGCAACCGTTGTATTGTTTTCAAATGGAATCTGATCGGCTATGATGGCTCCCTAAAAAGCAAAATTTGACATCAACAAATAAAAAATCTCTCAAACACATACACATACAGAAATATATCAACAAAAAAAACTTCACAAGCATTTAATCCTCGTAAATCAACTTTCTCACTTCATCAGTCCCATAAATCTACCAGCTAAACGCGAGACAAACATAAACAACATTCCAACAACACGATAACAAACATCATCTGTGCCAAATCATTAAACTTCTGAAAAATCTGATGCTAAAATTCAATGATCAATCACACTCAAACACAATAAATAAACATTTCTGACAAAATGTTCATTGCTTTAAATGAATATTTGAATAATCTTAAGTTTACTAAAACCATTCAAACATTTACTAAAACCAGCGGAATTCTTGTCACACATCTTTACTTGTTGTGTCTCAAAAATTCCAGTGTTTTGAATAAATATTTAAATATTTCTCTAAATCAGTCAAATTTGAACAAGGAAAACAACCAACTTGTAAATAGAGACGCAATGGAAGTTGTGCCAGTTCTGCTGTGGTCACTAGAGCACCAATTGTTTGCATACAAAACACGAACATTTTTTTCAGTTTTGCATTCCATTTCTCCTAAAAGAGGCAACTCTCATTCATCACCCGTATAATCTCATTAACTTCAAAACAGAACAAATCCAGAACCGATGAAAAACACCAAATCCTCACATCGTCTTTATTTTCAGCCGCGAATCGAATCGCCAGTTGATAGACCGCAAACACAATGCTCGGTAGAGTGTGCTTGATACGATGTCGACCTCCGTTCCCGAAGTGTTTACGGGTTGTATTCAGTAACTGAAAATTTAACATCTCCATTATCCACCTAATATCTCATTTTCTAATATTCCTTTATGAACGAGTTATTTTTAGTTCAAACGAACTCAAAATCACGACTTCATCCATCAAACTTTCTCCTCATTTGCAAATAACACAACACATTCACATCTATAAGATGCAAGATATGGATAGCAATGAATACCTTTTACCTTACATTTTTTATACTTTTATACCTTTAGCAATGATATGGATACCTTTTTTTACCTATACATTTTCACAATAAAACATCGAACATCTATGTAACCAAAAACATGAATCAATCAATCAATCAAACAAACAAAACAACACTCAACAAAAACCCACAATAAACTGCTGATCGGCACTTTCCGCCTGGATCAAATTCACCATCCTGGCCACCAACGCTTGCTCTTCGGCGAAATCCTCGTTTGTTTCCAAATCCTCCGGTTGATCGTCTTGATCGATCACCATCGATTCAATCAGTCCAAACAGACCTTCCACTGCGTCTCCAGTTGGCAAGACCGTATCCTGAAAGTTATACGCTCAAACATGCATCGACAACTTCAACTCACTATTTACAAACAATTATGCACATGAACTAATCGAGAAACGAAATCTTTCTCCCAAAGCAATAAAAACACTCGGTGATAGCATCAAAACACTAACATTTTCGATCATATTCTGAAGGATATACGATGCGGCCTGTGTCTTTCCGCGATAATCCAGTAAAGAGATTACGTTGGCATAGCTTGACAGCTGCAGCAAACGAAGTAAATCATTGTATTGATCAACTGGGATACGTAAGAACTTCAACAATTCCCGTCCAACGTCGTCATTATGCGCCACACTGAAAACCAAACAACACACTCCTCCTCAATTAAAATATCCGTTCACATGCACACCGAAAAACTTCCATTTCTGACGATCCAACACAACACAGGCAAACCTCTTCTAAGAGTGAGAGCTCGCTCGTCAGATACTCATTATCCCTTTGAACACTAACGCATATCGCTCAAAAACTAACAAACACATTTTAACAATTAACGAGCAAAATGTGAACACATTAGTTCACTGTCTGCAATTTTATCCCATACTTTCAAATTCAGAAACTTTCAAATGGAATGAAATTTTGCAAGATTGAAATCCGAAAACGCCACGAACTGACTAACTTTGAGATTTTCATTTTGATGAAGATATTCGCTGTTGTATCGAACACTGTATTCGCGAAATCCGTCCTGTCCGGATAGCATTTTATGGCGAAATTTACCAAGGCTGTCTGAAAAAAAAACAGAGAAAGCAAATTGTACATTTTCCAATTTGCATCTTAATGAAATTTCCAGTGAGCTTTGCAAAATCACAGAAGAACTCCGAAGCAAATCTAGAATCTCAGGACAACTTATACGAAGCCTCTAAATCGCATCATAACTAGAACAAATGGAACCAAATTAAGATATCCGCTCACCTGTAGATCAACGATATCTGCTGGAGGCATTTCCTCTCGGCTGGCTACCACCGACTCCACTTGTTTCGAGAAGATATCAAATAAGGGCAAGTCCGAAGGTATGCCTCCACCTTCACACGTCGCATAGATCGCTAAACGATCTATTAGCGCTATGAGAACATTTTTAATCTGAAATACAGACAGCTCAACAGCATCGACTGCCACCAATTGCTTAAATTGAACGGAATTTTATCTGGAAAAGCCAAAACTCTACAAAAATGTCAACTCATTCCCAATCAATTTACAATACCTATATATGCCCTAGATCTCTTGACATTCTCATAAACGATAATAAACTGATAACACACTGCATCGATGAAGCTACCATTCATCCGGGAAAAACATCAAGAAAAATTAAAAGTTCAGCGTTTAGTTACTATCTTCTAAAGATTACTATCAGCACACTGAAACTGACGACGAGTGTTCACTGCAAATTCGTTAAAATATGCTCAATGTATCACTATTTCGATATAATTACTTGGGACATAATTATTACTTGGACATCGAGTGGTTGTTTCGTCGATCGCGGTGAGCGATCGTCGGAATATTTATTTTATTAGAGTAATGATTATTTATTGAATTGGTATTTGACTGCGTTTAATTATGCAAAGTATTCACGGCGACTAATTATTTACTCGGTTGTGTTCGGTTGGCCTGCTCGCCTAGCCAGCGGGGTGGCTTAAATTGAGGCTAAAACAATGCGCACGGAAACGCGAGCATTGTGGCCAGCAACGTTATAAACGTTTGATAGCCTGGCCGATCCAGGTAATCCAGGTATCACTATTTCGCAGCCACTATGCACTAAATAATGAATATGTTGAAGACTCACTTGAACACCTTGATGAAGTTCCGAGCAAGCGTGAAGGAATTCGTGCAGTGTTGCTAGATGATACTCATCCGGAAACACTTGTATAACACATTCCATTAAGTACTCTTGTGAGATCGCATCCTTACACGATACTGACTGCTCGAGGATACCCGGTAGAACAACCTCAACATTTCATACTATCAGAACCGCTCGCATAATTTGTATAATACTACGACAATTTGCATCTCCACATTATCGCATAATCGAACAACTCAACGAAAAATCCTCCCCAAACGACCGCCTTTCTAAACTGCTATTCTAAATCTTCACAGAACTCTCCCAATGGACATTTCAAAACATAAACCGATTAATCACAAAAAATAAAACTTACCAAATCACTTCACTAAAAAACTGAACTGATATCCACACAGATCAGTCATTCTCATACACAAATCCAAATACGCAAAATGAAATCGCTAAAAAGATGGCTGCCGCCTACCTTCCTATACATCTCTACTGTTAAATTCTCCAACTGCGACAATCTCACCAGATTCGTCCCAACCAAAATCCTCAACTCACGCCGTTCCACCTCACGTTTATCCCGTTCTTTACTCGGTCCTTGATGTTGCATTCTCACCCACAGTTTGTTCATCTCGCTGAAGTTCAGCATGACGAAATCGATCGCATCATTCACATTACCGCGATCATCTCTGAAATACAACAAACACCATCCACGAAAATTCACATTAAATATGCCAAAGCACAATCTTATAAATTGTTCAATTTATGTGTGAAATAATAAAACAAATCAGTCAATACTCTTAAATTATATCCAGCAGAAATTTTCGAATTTTTTAAGCTTTATTCAAAACTAATCCAAAGGCAACATCTTGCGTTTCGAATCAATCTCAATCGTTCAACTTGCTTGATCTAACTCAGAAATCTCCATCACTGTGAGCATTACAATGAGAAACTTCTACGAAACCAACACACCAAAAAGTCCAAATAAAACGTCAACAAATAGCACAATATCAAACAAAAGTAATCGTATACATTCACCTGAATACCTGATCCAGGTATCCAGGTTAATCGTATACATTAACATTGAGTTAATAAAACATTCAAAACCTACTTGTTGGACTCAGGCAAATCTGGTAGAAGACTTCTTGTGCAGAGCAGTAAATGATTTCGAAGGAAGAGACCTCTCAGAGGGTGTTGTACACCACGACACATCTCAACGAGATCCTTCAGGATATCACGCGCATTCGCTTCACCCGATTTAATATAGACAACGCCAACTGTTATCAGCAAATATCTAAAAGTTACAATAATCTTCCATAACACCATAACAACAGTAATAATAATAATCCAACATTCAATTCCTCTGCCAACATCCTCAAACATTCCTCATTAAAGCCTTCAAATAATACACTTGAAAACCGACCTCACATGTCCTACCCAAAATGTTTAGGTAATGGCTGATATGACAGAGAACCAAATGAACAAATTGAAATAATCCATCTCAATTATCAATCAAAACAACCAAATGAACAATAAAACACAGTCAAATAACGAACTCACAATCTCGGAATAATATTCCCGGCATACTGCACCAACTCGTATAAATCGGCCACCTTCCTACCCCTCTCGTACTCCTCTGTTAAACTCGCCTCTAGATGGTGCAATTCTTGGGTTACGTCCACATCTGAAATTACACCAAATATGCTTCATATAACTAACAACGCCATATATCTCAAATAATTTCAACCTAAAATCTTCTCAATCCGTCCAATACTTCTCCACAAAGTAATTCTCTTTCATATAACTAAATGTTTAGTTATTATTTTTATTAATTTTATTTTATTTAGTTTTTTTATATTTTAATCCAGGTATTAATAAAAATACCTGGAATACCAGATAATCCAGGTATTTTTATTAAATAAATATATTCATTAACAAAATATTATTCACGAATAACTAAACATATTTAGTTACTCATGAATAAGTAAAACTTTATTTACAATTCTAAACCTTTACACTTCCTAAGGCAATATTCACAGTAATTCATAGGCCTTCACACTAATTTACACATAATTTATATTGTACTGAATTCGATATTGCACTCCTCTTCCACACTCCTCACATCGTACTGTTTTGTTTCCGTCATTCCACTTATACAATGGAACCTATTGCAATAGATTATGCGAACTTACAAAGTCGATAATAATATTTCGGCGTCAATGCTGCTGTTCTCAGTTCGGAGAGCATTTGTGAGGCATGCTTGAGGCCATCCATCAGTGCACCCTTGTCCAGACATCGTTTCATCTCGAACGATTCTGTTTTCACCACTCGTCCCGCTTCTTCTAACAGCTTCTCTTGCTCAGCTGATGTCAGATAAGTATCGTCTGGTTTCGTCATCTTCTCTACTGGATTTCTGGATTTCACCTAGATTTATGAGATGTTTACTTCAGCCCTCAGATTAATCTCCATATAGATCATAACATTTACATTACTTCTGAAATCCAAACTATCAACTCAAACACAAACGATGAAAGACACACACACACACACACACTTGCACGTTTATGAATCTATACCCTTCAATGATGATACACCACTCAACCCTATGCCTAACAACTGCTCAATACAACTCTGCAAACTGCTTCAATCACACTCTTCCCCATTTGTGACTACTGCAGAATCTCAAACCTGACAACAACATAAAATAAATTCTTAAATTCTACCAATCACTTCATCAATCGTTATCAGTCAATAACCGTTACTGCAATACTTTCATGAGATGACACAAAATCAAGTTTAACATTAAATCACATTCTACTATCGTACTTTACTATATCACAAACAATTATCTACGTACCAAAACCTTCATAATCACATTCATTTCAATACCTAAATTCACATATCGACGGATTTCAGTAGTTATTTTAATCCGATTCGGACGGATTTCGGTTTTGGAAGTGTTATTAAGTGCGATTTCATTAGCGGGTGAGTTATTCCTCTTGTTAGTATTATCTTTATTCTATAATCATTTATATCCATAACAGTTCAATAAAACATATATCTCATATGCGATTGTACTTTTTAACAGTTGAACATCTTGTAAAAATCAAATAATATCCTATGGAAAACTATTTACCAAAGTGAAATTTCAACAATGCAAATGAATCACAACAAATTTACTCCACGAATCAATGAAAATAATTCGAGCGAACAAAAAAGGACGAGTGAGGAATGTTCTATAATACGTCGAATGATACTATGAAGTACCACCAAAAGAACACTACGGAATAGAAGTCAAAAAATGGAAAACTATCAAAATGCGACATAACACAATGAACAAAACAAAATGCAATACACTATCAAAATACAAAACTGGCAAGTTTCTCCAAGCTGGCAACCATACCAAGCTGGTATAATATTAAAAATGGACAATAAAAACAAAAGACAATAAAACCATCAAAATCCAAATGACCATAACGAATGAGCAGAACAATTCGGAACCCGATCAAATAAGCAACAGGAATCAGTTACGTAGTGTAAAGTGAAACAATTCATAAAGTGAAACTTCTCTGAACTATGACAAGTGAATAGACTGTTGATTATAAATGATAGAATATAAACGAAGACAAATAAAACGTCTGATTAGAATCCACAATAATTAAAGTTAACGAAGCTGTTTTTCAGCTCCTTGTCCAGACAGCCAATGAATCTGCTTCAGTACACTTTTCCATAGACAATTCAAAGAAGGCATATTAGCAAAGGTGATGATTATTACTACAAAAAAAGACAATCATACAAGGAGGAAACTCAATGAATCACACCTTATTTTTTCTAAAAATCTCCCTTAGAACAAAACAATATCACTGAAAACGCTTCATTCAAAGCGTACAATAAGAAGACTAAATGAATCCTTCATAATCTATGAAATCATCCAAATAAGACTTTCATAAAGATAAATCCAAGGTCATCATTACACTTCCCAACTCTCACTTCGTTTTCTTCGATTCCGCCTCCTCCTTCGCTGTTCTCGATCTATAAAACTTGACCAACAAAAGAAGCAGTCCTTTCAGCGCATAGTAGATTATTGTGATCAGAATCAATAATACCGATAACAAGAACATTATCACATCCACCAAGAAATACTGCAATACATTCAGCTGATCTGCACCCGATCTCGCGTGTGGTACCTGAAATAATCAACGTTTCTTCACTATAAAACACTCACAACCACATAGATGCATACTCATGTAATCAAACCCAACGAAACTGTTTCAAAAATGTTTTTTCATCGAATATTTGTTTTTTGGATTGAATCGCTGATCGAATATCAACACGTCAGAATATCGTTTACATGAATACATCGCTAAATCACTACTCATTCATCAATCTGAACATCCTGACTAAATCACACACTTTGCGTTAACCGAATACAAATAATTTTTAACAAATACGCGTCACTGAATATTTCCATTTACACCAATGATAAATGTCGCAAAATGTTCATCTTAAAGACGACTCCAGTACTAAAATCATTCATCTTGAACCTTAACTGTGCGAATCTCGTGTAATATTTGTGAGCATAGCAATGAATTGAATAGAATCACTTCCCATAATCAAATAAACTTAAAGCATCATCATTCAAAACCAAACCCTCGCTAAAATCACCCTATCTAAAAAACCATCTCCAAAAAATCTGTATCAACATCACTCACATCTTGATGACGATCGATGAACTCCACCCAAAACGCTGAATGATTCAGTTCAGTGTATGGCACATCTGTGACCATATCTTGGAATATCAACATTTCATCTTTGTATCTGAAATGTCACCAGTGACAGATATCACCTCATCTCATCCTTCTTGAAATACACACATCATTTAAAATCAAATCTAATTTGACATCAAAATTCTCCTCGAAAA